>JAMPIV010011865.1:0-124759 GCA_024509875.1 Oreohelix idahoensis
GGCGCAGACGACAATGATATATAGATACCACTGGACATTGTATGCAAAGCGGGTGGAGAAATTTTATAGATAGGTTCTAGGAGGGAACGAAATAATGGATAGTGAGGAAGAGAGTAAATGGAGAAGTAAATAATTGCGCGACAGTCTAGTTGTGTGAGAAAAACTAGACGATGCAATAGTTCTACACAGAGCACAAGAAAGAGGTGAGTAGGTCAGAACGATAGCCTACTACGGTGGAGCAGAGAAGAGAAAAATGAATTGAGAAGCCATATGCAGAATGGCAGAGAGGCGTAGCAGATATGAGTCATAGGGAAAATGGCGGAAAGGAAGAGAAAATTTGAGAAGTCACAGAGAAGTGACGAATATAAGAGTTTATGAGACATATGAGTATACTGAGAAACTGTAGAGAAAATGGCGGAAATACATGAAATTTGGGAGAGGCCATAGTGAAGATGGCAGAGGTGAAAATAATTGAAGTTTAGAGAAGCCATATTGAAAATGACAGAGATGAAGTAGATGAGGGCCACGGAGAAATGGCGAGAATATGGAATATAAAGGAGAAATTAGAAGTGATAGTTCCAGAGGGACACGAAAGAGATAACGGGTTGAGGAGGACAGAGAGTTTCGGCCGTTGCCAGAGTCCTTGAGAAGACTTTGTGAGAAGCTAGTTTTTCTTCGTAAACATAGGAAAAGTTATATGAAATGGAGAATTCCAGAGGCAATAAGTAGGAGACAAATAATGAGGAGCCCTATAGAAAAAATTGCAAAAGAGAGATAACAGATAAAAAAGAGAGTACACTATAAATTACCTTTGAGAGTAAAGCCATAGAGGAGGATGGCAGCAAGTAAAGTGATATAAGAATATGAAATATGAGAAGCCATGAAGATGTCAGAGATGTAATAGAGGGAAGGAGTATGATAAGCCAAAGAGAATATGGCAGAGATAAGGGAGTTATACGAAGTGTGAGAGGCCATGGAGATCAAAGCCAATAGAGGAGATGCACAGATAATTGAAGAGAGATGGCTGATGGTTCATAGATGTGAAACGAATATTAGAATGACAATCCCATGGGAAGGTGACATAGAGTAAATTATTTGTTCCAGAGGGAACGAATATATAATGGAGAAACTAAGGGAAATCTATTAAATGAGACAAAATGAGACGAGATTGAGAGTTCTGGAGGAGAACAAATAGAGTTAAGTGGCCATAGCAAAATGGCAGAGAATTATATGAGTAAAAAAGTGACAAAAAAGAGTTATATGAGAAATAAGTGACACTAAGGAGTTATAAAAAAAAACGTGGGACAATAAAAAAGATGAGATGAGACCATTGAAGATAGGAGTGTAGAAGTAAAGGTTTCCAGAGAAGGGAACTTACTTGCAGTACATGATAGGGAGAGATGAACCAAGTATATGAAGTGGAGACAATAGGAAAGAAAAGGAGAGGAAGACATAGGAAACGGGCTTAAAGAGGATCTGAGACTAGGAAGGAGCATAGGCATACACACGTTGGAATGGACGATGAAGAAAGTGACAGTCCAATGAGGAAAGGTACGCAACGAAGAAGATAGGGACAAAAATAAGATAGGTGATAGATAGAATTCCGGAATTTATAAAGTATTTCGAGTAGGGACCGCGGCTCAGGGTCAGTAAGAAAGAAAGGTTTGTGGCGGTCAGCTAATATTATGATAAGTGACCATGATGGTTGAATGCGTCACGACTGTAAAAGTTGTAAATAACCTAGTAACAGGCAGTTACATAGAGAAAGAAGAGCAAATGGAGAATGTATGATGATGACACTAAATAGGGGTTTCTGGAAACACAATTAGGGAGAAGATAAAAGAATGTCATGTTAGAGAAAATAATTGCTTCGTTATGAGAAGATACAGGAGTTATTGAAAGTAATTGTTTTTTAATCTTGAAAGTAATTGTTCTTTTTTAATCAGATGTCATATTAAAAGTGAAATAACTATGTTTAAAAAGTGTATAATTTTTGTGTGATGGAAATGAATATGGATGTCATTGTAAAATTGGACTGTTGGTTCACCCCCCCCCCGTACCATGACGACAAGGTAACCAGAAAGAATATTATTATTTACATTGTTCAGGAGTTAAGGTAATAGTATACATTGCATTTTAGATATACGGTTAGAAATGTAAATTTACCTTTTTGACGAGTGTCACAAGTAGGCCAGCTGAGTAAGATTTGAGAGACTAGGTAGATAGTGGAAGAGACTTTTTGTGACAGAGACGGAGAAACACGTAGTGAAGATAGGGTACTATAGAGTTACTGTCGCAAAATTCCTCGCTATTCGCCAACCTCTCTATCTATTCGCTAACCTCTCCTCACTCTTTTCTCTTCCTGTCTCTCTTCTGTCGCTCGGGTATTTGGCCCCCCCACCCGCCCCCAGTGTTGCATACATGAGCCAGTAGGCCAGGGATTTTTCAGTGACCCCTCGCTACCCGCAGGTCACTCAGTGAAGGGCTAAGCAATGGACTGCTGGAATTTCCAGGTGACCTGGACGCGGTGACTCATTGATGTCCACTTTGTTAAAAGGTATTAATGTAGAAGAATCCGCGGGTTCGTCACTCACAGCCTGTAAGCCTGGAGAAGAAAGACCAAGTTACTGGAAGATTCTAGCTTGCATTTGTCAAACCAAAGTGCAAAAGGTGCCATCACAGGTGTCAATACCTTGTCGAGGTATGGCTTGCGTACCTTGATTACCCCAAGAGTTATACTAGCGGGAGTTTTACTCCTGGAAGGTTCTACCAAGCTGGACAGGTTTGCGCGGGTAGGGGTCAGACTAAAGCAGACACCCTGGTCCTCCAGGTGTGGGGGTTTTAGCATAGGGCTGACACCCCTGTTATGTAAAAAGAAACGAAGTTAAGGAAAAACGACAACAAATGAACAGACTTTGCTGCGGGACGGACATCCGGAGTCTAGGGCTCATATGACTGTCAGTGGTGAAAGCCGAAAGAAGCCACTGACACGAGAACGGACGTACTGTACGCAAAACATGAAAAGGAATAGGATTTTTGGATGTCAAGACAATGAACGAGACGGGAAAACTAAACAAGTCACAGCGGAAATGAGAAACTATAGATTAAACATTCTAGGGATAAGCGAGAGCAGATGGACAGGGGCAGGAAAAGTTAAAACAGCAACAGGAGAAACATTGAGAAAACAGTACTTTACTCTGGAAGAGAGGATGGACAGCACAGTGAAGGTGTAGCCATTATTCTACAGAAGGTAATAGAAAGGTCATTACTGGAATGGAAACCCATCAACAACAGACTGATAAGAATAAGATTGAGAGGCAGATTCACCAACACTACAATAATACAATGCTACACAATAAAAAATGACAACGACGAAGAGGTCAAGGATGAATTCTATCAACAACTGCAAAAAGAAATGGAAGACACACCTAGATACGATATTATCGAAGTAATGGGAGACCACAATGCGAAAGTTGGAAAACACAATATATTTAATGAAAGAGTAATGGGAAATGCGGCAGCGGAACAGCTAACGAAAATGGGGATAAATTAATAAGTTTCTGTAGCATTAACAACCTGGTCATTGGAGGAACACTTTTCGCACACAAAGAAATTCACAAATTAACATGGGAAACACCAAATGGCCGGGACAGAAACCAGATAGACCACATGATGATTAATGGTAGATGGACATTTGCATTATAAGATGTGAAGGTAAGAAGAGGTGCAGATGTGGGAAGTGACCACCATTTAGTCGTAGCAAAACTGAAGGTGAAAATCAGAACTGCTGGACCAACTGTAACTACACAGAAAAGGTTTGACATTGTTATGATTAAAATTCATAACATTTATGTCGATATAATAGGCAGTTCAACAGGGCTGCTTTTTTGTTTATTTTATACGGAGTCACTTATTAATAAAGGAAGTGACGTCATGCCGAGATGGTTGACTGGCAGACGTGAACAAATCTGAAGCAGAAGTGAGGTGATAGTCTGCAAGAGAGATGCGGCTTGTGTTTGGAAGTGTGCGGACGTATGTGTTTTGAGCTCCTGCAGTATTCTGTGTTTTTCCTGAATTATTCAATCACCAGGACATCAATGTACTTGGTTGAGGTGTCCCTGGCTTGTTCTAGTAAGGAAATGTGTGCTTATTCATAAAATGTCGAAAGGACGATATTAAATAAAGTTCGACTGATTGCCAATAACCAGCGTTTGATATGGAACGAACTGGACTTATACGTACTACCGCATTTTGCCTTTGGGCCTATATATCTATTACCATGGAGCTATTTGTCAAAACGAATAAACTGCATGTTTGTAAAATTGTGAAGGAGGTGTTGGTCCGCTCAGTGCTGTTTATGCTGAGTTCGTGTGGTATGACTGCCCCTAGAGTCTACTTTGGCCACCACGAAGAATATCTCCGGAATAGTTAACATTACGACACGTAAAAGACACCAGCAAATTGAAGGACCCCCTAACCAGAAAAAGCTTTTGCAGCTGATATAAAGAAAACGATATCAAATTGCCAAAAGTCAGGAAAAGACGTTGACATGATACAGACCAGAAATTCAACACCGCTTCAACAATATATAAGGAAAGCAGCAAATCATGCCTGGGATTCCAGGAAAGGAAGAAGCAACACCAGAAACATTAAACACTATAACGATGAGAAAGGAAAGGAAATGAAAAGAAAGAAAACAGAAGCGAAGTCCACCAGGTTAAAGCAACTATATAGCGAACAGTACAGTCAGCTAGACAAGGAAGTTAAACGCCAAACCCAAGCCAACAAAAGAAATTTCCTAGACGATCTTGCAAGACAGGCAGAAGAGGCAGCACTGAGAAATGAATAAAGCACAGTATTCAAAATAACTAAAACCATCAGCGGAAAACGAAATGCAAACAATTTTACATTAGTAAGAGATAAGCAAGGAAATCTCATCACAACAGCAAAGGGACAGGAAACAAGATGGGCAGAGCATTTTAGAGAAACTCTGAACAAGTGTGGTGAAGTGGGATGTTATAAATATTTATAGGGGACTTAGTGTACTGACTGAGATCAGCTGTGAAGGTATCTATATCTAATAAGAGTAGTGTATTATAGATAACCTTACTTGCTGCCACATATATATATATATCTCAGTCAGAATTATTCTGGAATAGTGTGATGACTACGTTGTATGTCTAGGGTATGTGTATGATGAAGTGTAAGTCATAACAACAACAGACAGATAAACAATTTAATTTATTCCACCACACTTGACAACACTGTGACACTCACATACATAAAACACTCTACAAGGATATCTTAAAGGAGTCACTGATAACTTTTCAAATAACAATATGTATTCATTGCTGTCATGAATGAATAGGTGTCCTGATTCAAATACAAAGGGAACCAGGAATCACAATCAATTTTAATTACAAGTTATATGTACAGAATTTATCAATATGAATATTGTAGTGACATATATTATTAAAAGTATCCTATGTGTGTCAGTTGTGTAGTAGTAATATGAGGTAATACTGGTTTTGTTTTGTTCAAGCTCTGTTGGTATTTGTCATCATGACTTCAATAGTTTGTCTTTATTGGAACTAGTATTGGAGATGTCCTCAGTTCCTGATATTAAAACAATTTACTTCCCCTCTTAAGTTTATGTTACAATGTTATTTTAAGATGGGGGTACATAATTTTGAGCTCAGCTGGCCACATCAGCTTATCTTGCGTGATGGCGGCAGGAAAAGACTCCTCTGCTCGATTGCTCCCCTGGGCTCTGGATACACCTCACTGATAGCTAAATGGACCAAGGAGTATGCTGTCCGACTCTGGATTCAGCAAAGCTCTGACCAGGTGCTGCTCAATACCATCAAGACCACGGTCCCTGAAAACAAGAAGGATGTACCTTCTACTTCATAACTAATTTATACTCTAGTTCTACACTGAGCACAATACATCACAAACATTGAGTTCAGAGCGTTTGGCCAACTGTCAGCTTCATCTGAAATACTTTATACCAGTATTAACCTCCTTAATGGTTACTACGCCTCTGCACTTCCAGCATTATTTCTTTCTAGTCAATCATCTAGGTGTCAGTGTACTGTTTGGCCATTCCATGCCGTTTTACTTTCCTCCGACACCTTCTGTTCAGGCTGGAGCATTATAGGCTTTACATCATGTTTGCTACTGAACTACACATATATACAGGCATAAATTAACAATTCACATTCAATTTTCATTAAAAGATACTGAATGTTTCAAGCTTACCACAATTCATAGAATAAACACAGATACGTTGACTAGCAATGAATTCTGGCACAATTACTGGCACAAATTCCCATCTGTTTATGTTCCAGGCTTTTATTTAGCAAAAATATGAGCTGGCTTCAACGCACTGTTGCTTTATCAAGCTTATTTGAACTAGTGGTCTCGAACTAACGCTCCTAAGTGATTACATCAGCGAGTCTGGCCAATGGAGCCACGTTTCGACAAGTGTTTGAAAAAATGTTACCTTCCTACGTCTCCCCTAACAACCAAAGATAGTATTTATAGTCCGACCAATCGTGTTTAGTCTTATATTTGTTGCGCTCCAATAATCAATTTGGAGTTTACATGGTAGGCTATTTCTGTACGTAAGGTTTTTTCAAACACGTTATAAAAAAATTTTATGAGCAGAAATGATTTCATGCTGTCAGGCATCCCCACTATTTTATTTTGGTTATAACTTGTTAATTCCTAGACTATTTGCGTAACGTTTTACATATTCTTTGTCAGCAAGCCCTAAGGAACCCAAATAAACAAATTTAAAAGAGCTAAGTGGCTGCGTTCAGAATATGCAATTTCTTCTACCTCCTGTTTCGAAGATGTGCTGTCTGGGTACTGTAATGTTTTCAAACGTAAACCCATCTATTGTCATCTTTTCTAATAAGAGTTTTTCAGGATTTAAAAACCTAACTCTGGGAAAGTTAGTGTTTTTATCACTGTCCGTCCGAAAAAAAAGTTAGTGCATGTGGCCTTACACGCGTGATAGTAGTAATTGTGTATCGCGCGACGCGTGTTGCATGCGTTCCTGATTTTCAGCCCTCCCTCTCTCTTTCTATTTGAGTCCATCTGTTCGTTCGTTTTGGTAACGCAGTATAATTAATGTTAGGATTAATTTAGGTCATTACGCAGGGTGCCTCTCAATGTTTTTCTTAGAAATGCAATACCCGTTTTAATGTGTTGTGGAAACGCTTGTATTTATGCAGTGGCTTATATTTAACGTGGAAACGTTACAATTTGCAGACGAAGCATAAAACAAAGGGGGATTTCGAGTACATTCTTTGTGACAGCACTGTTATTTTACCATTGCTCTTTTCTTTATTAGAATTTATTTGTTAGGCTTTATATTTACCTGATAATTTATATATGTGGATTAGAATATTCCACGACACCTCCCCTCTTAAAACAGACATCCCATGTCAGTCCTTTATTCTATATACACATAGAGAAATTTATTATTATTTCTGGGGTTTACGGTGATTCTCATCACACGGATGGCGGCTTAAAAAATCCGCTCCCAAATTTGTTTTTCCAGATATATACTCAATGCTAAAATTATATGGAGCCAAAAGTAAAGACCATCGGAGTAACCTGGAGTTCTCATGCCTAGCCTGTGCTAGAAACGATAAAGGTTTGTGGTCTGTTTGCAACTTAAAGGCCTTCCCATACAGATAAATATTGAATTTCTTTATTGCCCATATTACTGCAAGACATTCTTTTTCGCTAGTTGAGTAATTGATTTCGGCTTTATTCAATTTTCTGCTAGCATATGCCACTGGGCTTAGTTCCCCATCCAATGCATCTGATTTCTGTAGTAGAGTTGCACCTAACCCAATATTACTTGCATCCGTCCTTACTATGAATTCTTGACTTAAGTCAGGTAATTTCAAAATGGGTTTACTTGTGAGCTTTTCCTTCAATTCTTGGTAAGTCATTTCACATTGTGGTGTCCATGTAATGCGATCTGGATGTCCTTTACGTGTCAAATCAGTTAACGGTGCACATATGGAATTAAAGTTTTTGATATACTTCTGGTAGAAACCACATAATGAGACAAAGGATCTCACGTCCTTCTTGGTTTGTGGTCTCGGGGCTTTCTGTAGTTTCTCTAAATTCTTTGGGTCAGGGGTCATGTTTCCCTGATAAACTGTGTGTCCCAAAAATTCCAATTCTTTACATCCAACGCAACATTTGGTTGGTCGGGCTGTTAAATTTGCCTCCCTAAGTCGATTAAACAGCATGTTCAGAGAGTCAATGTGTTCCTCAAATGTTTCTGTTGCTATCAGGATATCATCCATGAAATTTGTTATACATGGATTATTCAGAGGGTCCAATAACTTTCTCATCATTCTAGAGAAGACACTAGGCGCATTCTTCAATCCAAATGGCAATCTATTAAACTCATAGTGTCCTTCTGAGGTACTAAAAGCTAGGTATGGTCTAACCTCAGGCTTTACTGGAATCTGATAGTATCCTTTACTCAAATCCACTTTTGAGAAATATTTAGCTTTATTTAGTCTGGCAAACAGCTGATTTGTATCCGGCAATGGATCCACCTGTCCTTCTGTAATAGCATTCAGTCTCCTGTAATCTATACAGAGTCTATGTTCTCCAGAGGGCTTCCTTAAGAGTACAACACCGGAACTATATGAGGATTCACTGTGCGAAATAATTCCCTCCTTCAATAGATAGTCTATCTCTTCCTTCAAAGCTTTCTCCTTAGCAAACGGAATCGAATATGGTTTCATACAGACAGGTGTGGGGTCTATCAGTTTCATATCATATTCCAATAGGGTTGTATGCCCTGGTCGGTCTGTTAACACCTCTGCATGATTATTTAGAACCTGTTGCACTCTCTCTTTCTGAGTTTTCGTTAAATGTGTACTGATTTTCACCTGTGCTGCTGTCTCACAGGGGTGTAATGGATATTCAAATGATGAAAGTGGTTCCTTTTTCATCTCCATGGCGATGGACAAGGTCAACAAGTGTGTCTCTTCCTGATGTTCTCTTTCCAAATATTTCTTCAGGAGATTCACATGATAGATTTTTTCTTTCCCCTTCTTATCTATCTTATAATTTGTTCTAGATACCTTCTCTAAAACTGTATATGGACCCTGCCATCCAATTTGTAACTTATTCTGACTCCCGGGCAAAAGAAGCAGTACTTTCTCTCCCACAGCCAAATTTCTGTCTTTCGCCTTCCTGTTATAATAGGCAGCATGTTTCTTCCTGGCTTGTTTCAAATTTTCATTGGCAAGTTTCCAGCCAGTTTTTAAACGAGTGGTCAGCTCATTCACATATTGGTATGAAGATGTAATGTTTTCCTCTGCCTTTTCATCAGTCCACGTTCTTAACAAAGCTTCGAGTGGACCTTTTATTGGCCTTCCAAACAATAATGTTGCCGGGGCCATACCGGTTGAACTATGGGGTACCTCCCTATAAGCAAAGAGGGCGGCGTGCAGGTACTGGTCCCATGTATCTGGTTTTTCGTGTGCCAACTTTCTCAGGATCGACATCAATGTGCCGTTAAATCTTTCCACTTGGCCGTTCCCTTGGGGATGATACACACTACAATGGAAGTGTTTGGCCTGGAAGATCCTGAAAACTTCTTCAGTTAGTTTCCCCTTGAACTGAGAGCCATTATCAGTCAAGATTTGATTGGGAAAGCCTAACCTTGTGAAAAATTGTGAGCAATGCCTCTGCCACATGTTTAGAATCAATCGATGACAGGGCTACTGCCTCTCCCCACATAGAACAAGTGTCCACCAGAGTCAGAATGTAGCTGTTCCTTCTCTTGGTTCGGGTGAGAGGTCCCACAAGATCCACGGCAACTCTCTCAAAGGGTGTTCCCACTATGGGCATTTCCCCCAGAGTTGCTGGTGCAGTCCAATGTTTAGGTGCTACTCGTTGGCACTCTGGACAGGATTTTACATATCGTTTGATATCTTCAGTTATTCCTGGCCAGAAATAGTGACAAGCTATTCGCTGTCCTGTTGCGCTGATTCCCATATGACCACTGAAGGGAATCGCATGCCCTAGTTCCAACACTTTAGTCCTATATGAAGTGGGAAGGACCAGCTGTCCGTGATCATTGGATTCAGATCCAGCCTTCCTATATATCAGTTTGTTCTTCATATAAAACTCTCCCTTGCCTGGAGGTGTATGAGATTTGGGCAACTTCTTGAAACATGGCTTGAGTGTTTTGTCCTCAGCCTGTGCCTTCCTCATCTCATCTGGATGAGTATTTATTGGATTATCCTCCTCCTTTTTTGACTGTGATCTGGTCTGCACTGTTGCCAATATCACAGGTCTCTTGGGATTCCCCAAGAAGACATATCTACACCCCAATATTAGAGGGTAGATTGGCTCATTTATCACTGCTGCTTTTATGATTCCTTCCACATATCGCGTTTTCACTTTTATTCGGGCGACGGGAAGTGTCATGGTAGCTACATCCTTGGTTGCAGTTTGAATCTCCACTGTTTCTGTGGTGTATTGATCGGCCTGCACCAGGTGAGAACTCACAACGGAATCGTAATCTAAACCGATATCATATAAACACCTTATAGTGACACCATTACAGATGACATCTTCACACACTGGGGGGTGGTATGGTTCCTGTAGTTCTTCAGGTTTGACCTTCTTTTCCTTTTCCCCGATGTCATAGCAGCACAATGAGGAGGTTTCCTTCTACAATGGTCAGTGTCATGATTGTTCATCTTACAATTTTTACACCACCTTTTTCCTTGGTTGAAAGATTTTCTTTCATCATATTTCCTTTCATCGAATTGTGGGAATTTATTTTTATTTTCATACCGTGGCCTATCAAATTGGTGCTTACCTTTATTTTGATCCTTAGGATCAAATTTATTAAAGTTCTGTGGTGCCCTAAAGTTATCCACTTGTTTCTTTTTATTACCTGTTACCTCTGCTTGAGCTGCTTGATACCTTTCAGCAACATTTAGCAACTCACCCAGCCTCTCTGCACCTTGTTTCATGAGAAACTTTCTCAGGTCTGGAGCCATGGACTCTCTTAATTGCTCTATAAGGACCATTTCCTTAAGATCTTGAGTTTTCCCCAGAGAAGTCCATTTCTCCAAGTATGTCTCTATTCGTGCAGAGAACTGGTGATAGGTTTCACCTGACAGTAGTTTAGCATTCCTAAATTTTTTCCTATAGAATTCTGCATTCTTTTCATATCTTAACAAAAGAGCCTGCTTTAGCATGTCATAATTTTCCTGATCACCTCTGCTCATTTTTGCAAAAACTTCATAAGCTGCCCCACGAAGTCCTTGAGATAACTTTAAGCTCCACCTTTCTCTCTCTAACCCATACGTGGTAGCTAATAGTTCATACCTATTTAGGTAGCTCTCTATATCATCGTCTTTCTCAACAAAATGATCTAAATGAAAATTCATAGCTGAGGTTGAGGCTCCTTGGCTAGCAGTGGCATCAGAGGCAAAGGGACTGGCACCATTTTCAGGAGCATGGCCTTGAAACTCAAACTCCCTTAGTCGTAACTCATGTTCCCTTTGTAATCTTTTCTCCTCCTTTTCTGCTTCCCTCTCTGCAGCTAATCTCTTCTCTTCTCTTTCTGCAGCTAATTTCTTCTCTTCCCTTTCTGCAGCTAATTTCTTCTCTTCCCTTTCTGCAGCCAATCTTTTGTCTTCTCTTTCTGCTTCCAATTTCTTAGCCTCAGCCTCAATCTGCAACCTCTTAGTCTCAGCCTCAGCCTGCAACCTCTTAGTCTCAGCCTCAGCCTCAAATTGTAACTTCTTAATTTCCCTTTCAGCCTCTAACTTTCTTTCGGCTTCAAACCTTCTTTCTTCGCGTTCAATAAATTTATCACATTCCGTAGTGACATAGGCAACCATAACTTGCCCATCTAATCCTAACTCTTTTGCAGTCTGAACAGCAGCAGATCGAAACTTGGCCAGGTCCGCCATTGTCTATCAGGTAAATTTATACAATGTCTAACCAACAATTCAGTCTCTAAATATATATCTAATGGACAATACAGGCACCGTGAGCTCAACCTTATTTAATTCCACCCAAGGATACCTTTTAATTCTTATATTCCCTGAAGTGAATTACCCCCAATATTTTTAATAGGGAAAGATTCAAAATCCCAAGAGCGAGACCCCAATATATGTGGTGAAGTGGGATGTTATAAATATTTATAGGGGACTTAGTGTACTGACTGAGATCAGCTGTGAAGGTATCTATATCTAATAAGAGTAGTGTATTATAGATAACCTTACTTGCTGCCACATATATATATATCTCAGTCAGAATTATTCTGGAATAGTGTGATGACTACGTTGTATGTCTAGGGTATGTGTATGATGAAGTGTAAGTCATAACAACAACAGACAGATAAACAATTTAATTTATTCCACCACACTTGACAACACTGTGACACTCACATACATAAAACACTCTACAAGGATATCTTAAAGGAGTCACTGATAACTTTTCAAATAACAATATGTATTCATTGCTGTCATGAATGAATAGGTGTCCTGATTCAAATACAAAGGGAACCAGGAATCACAATCAATTTTAATTACAAGTTATATGTACAGAATTTATCAATATGAATATTGTAGTGACATATATTATTAAAAGTATCCTATGTGTGTCAGTTGTGTAGTAGTAATATGAGGTAATACTGGTTTTGTTTTGTTCAAGCTCTGTTGGTATTTGTCATCATGACTTCAATAGTTTGTCTTTATTGGAACTAGTATTGGAGATGTCCTCAGTTCCTGATATTAAAACAATTTACTTCCCCTCTTAAGTTTATGTTACAATGTTATTTTAAGATGGGGGTACATAATTTTGAGCTCAGCTGGCCACATCAGCTTATCTTGCGTGATGGCGGCAGGAAAAGACTCCTCTGCTCGATTGCTCCCCTGGGCTCTGGAGACACCTCACTGATAGCTAAATGGACCAAGGAGTATGCTGTCCGACTCTGGATTCAGCAAAGCTCTGACCAGGTGCTGCTCAATACCATCAAGACCACGGTCCCTGAAAACAAGAAGGATGTACCTTCTACTTCATAACTAATTGATACTCTAGTTCTACACTGAGCACAATACATCACAAACATTGAGTTCAGAGCGTTTGGCCAACTGTCAGCTTCATCTGAAATACTTTATACCAGTATTAACCTCCTTAATGGTTACTACGCCTCTGCACTTCCAGCATTATTTCTTTCTAGTCAATCATCTAGGTGTCAGTGTACTGTTTGGCCATTCCATGCCGTTTTACTTTCCTCCGACACCTTCTGTTCAGGCTGGAGCATTATAGGCTTTACATCATGTTTGCTACTGAACTACACATATATACAGGCATAAATTAACAATTCACATTCAATTTTCATTAAAAGATACTGAATGTTTCAAGCTTACCACAATTCATAGAATAAACACAGATACGTTGACTAGCAATGAATTCTGGCACAATTACTGGCACAAATTCCCATCTGCTTATGTTTCAGGCTTTTATTTAGCAAAAATATGAGCTGGCTTCAACGCACTGTTGCTTTATCAAGCTTATTTGAACTAGTGGTCTCGAACTAACGCTCCTAAGTGATTATATCAGCGAGTCTGGCCAATGGAGCCACGTTTCGACAAGTGTTTGAAAAAATGTTACCTTCCTACGTCTCCCCTAACAACCAAAGATAGTATTTATAGTCCGACCAATCGTGTTTAGTCTTATATTTGTTGCGCTCCAATAATCAATTTGGAGTTTACATGGTAGGCTATTTCTGTACGTAAGGTTTTTTCAAACACGTTATAAAAAAATTTTATGAGCAGAAATGATTTCATGCTGTCAGGCATCCCCACTATTTTATTTTGGTTATAACTTGTTAATTCCTAGACTATTTGCGTAACGTTTTACATATTCTTTGTCAGCAAGCCCTAAGGAACCCAAATAAACAAATTTAAAAGAGCTAAGTGGCTGCGTTCAGAATATGCAATTTCTTCTACCTCCTGTTTCGAAGATGTGCTGTCTGGGTACTGTAATGTTTTCAAACGTAAACCCATCTATTGTCATCTTTTCTAATAAGAGTTTTTCAGGATTTAAAAACCTAACTCTGAGAAGGTTAGTGTTTTTATCACTGTCCGTCCGAAAAAAAAAGTTAGTGCATGTGGCCTTACACGCGTGATAGTAGTAATTGTGTATCGCGCGACGCGTGTTGCATGCGTTCCTGATTTTCAGCCCTCCCTCTCTCTTTCTATTTGAGTCCATCTGTTCGTTCGTTTTGGTAACGCAGTATAATTAATGTTAGGATTAATTTAGGTCATTACGCAGGGTGCCTCTCAATGTTTTTCTTAGAAATGCAATACCCGTTTTAATGTGTTGTGGAAACGCTTGTATTTATGCAGTGGCTTATATTTAACGTGGAAACGTTACAATTTGCAGACGAAGCATAAAACAAAGGGGGATTTCGAGTACATTCTTTGTGACAGCACTGTTATTTTACCATTGCTCTTTTCTTTATTAGAATTTATTTGTTAGGCTTTATATTTACCTGATAATTTATATATGTGGATTAGAATATTCCACGACAACAAGGAACCACCAGAGACACAGTTGCATGTTCCTGAGGCTGAAAACGATCTAGATGTTAATACAGACATTCCACGGAAGGAAGAAATCATCACAGCAATCAAAGGGTTAAAGAATGGAAAAGCGCCTGGCCACGATAACTTAAATGCAGAACTATTTAAGACAGACCATGAGCTAGCAGTCTGGAAAACAGGGACAACACCAACGGAGTGGAACAAAGGAATAATTGTCAAATTGCCCAAGAAGGGAGACCTTGCAGACTGCAATAATTGGAGAGGAATCACTCTTCTCTCAGTTCCCAGCAAAATATTAGGCAGGATAATTATTCGGAGATTTCAAAAGCAGTAGACAAAAAACTGAGGCAAGAACAAGCAGGATTTAGAAAGAACAGAAGATGTGCAGCTCATATATTTACCCACAGGAACATTATAGAGCAGTGCTCAGAATGGCAGAGACAGCTGTACATTAATTTCGTTGATTTTGAAAAGGCTTTTGACAGTATACATAGTGACAGTCTATGGAAAATACTTAGGGCTTATGGAATTCCAATCTGCATAGTGTCAATTATAAAAAGCCTCAATGCCAACTTTACGTGTAGCGTAGGGCAGAGCAACCTAACCTTTGAGGTTGTTGCTATGATGGAGTACGACAGGGATGCCCCTTATCAACCACTCTATTTTTAACAGTCATAGACTGGGTGATGCGACAGGCAACAGAGGGCAGTCCAAGAAGAATAAGATTGACTATGTTTTCTACATTGGAAGATCTGGAATATGCAGATGACATTGCACTACTAGCACATTCACATCAACACATCCAGGAAAAAAACGGATAGACTTAATAAGTATAACCAGCAGGTGGGCCTGAACATCAATCTAAAGAAGACAGAGGTCATGACACTCAATGTGAGCAACATCGAGACCATAACAGTAAGGAATCAACAACTGGAACAGACAGACACCTTCACGTACCTAGGATGCATAGTAACACCAGATGGTTGAGCAAGCAAAGACATCAACAACAGAATGAACAAAGCAAGAATAACCTTTTTTAGTCTAAACAACATCTGGAAGTCCTCTCAGTACAGCACAAGCACAAAAATAAGATTATATCAGAGCTGTGTGCTTTCTGTGCTTCTCTATGGTGCGGAATGCCGGAGAGTAACAGAGAAGGAAATGTCGAAATTGTCCTCTTTTCACACAACCTGCCTAAGAAAAAGTCTCCGAATCTTTTGGCCGAATACCATCACCAACCAAGATCTGCTTACTCGGAGAAAGCAAGAGGACATGCACACCATCATAGCTGGCAGACGCTGGAGTTGGGTTGGCCATGTCCCCAGAAGAGACCCCGATGCCACCACAAGAACAGCTGTGCTAAGGACCCCTGAAGGAAAGCAAAAGAGAGGCCGACCAAAAACAACTTGGCGGAGGAATGTGGAGGCTGAGATGCAAAGAATGAACCAACGTTGGGGCACTGTACGAAGGATGGCCACCGACAGAGCAATGTGGAATCAATTTGTTGCAGCCCTACAAGACGCCACCAGTCGTGATGGCAACTGACTGCTTTGACGGTCGGCGACTAATGATCAAAGAAGAAGAAAAGTACAAAAGCATTGTTATATATAGGTGCAGTCTTTGATAAGCCAAACTGCAATTTTGGAACAAAGTGGGTGAGCTTGAACTTGGCTTATTTCACTAATTTATGTACTTTGTTTATTTACCATTAAGTAATGCAGTATCACCTTGTATGCAATTATTTTTATTGAATGTTTGAACGGCTTTTTTAAAGTTACAAGCAGTTAATAGAGTTTCTTCTTTTATGCACTTACGTTTTATTTAATGGTTGTATATTTTATGGAACTCATATATTTACTGTTAAATGATCTTTGTATGCTCTTGAATGTCCTTTGGATAGCTGAGGTTGTTTCATAGAATGCATAACCCAAACATTTCTTGGCAGCATACAACAACAGTTGATGATATGTGTATGCACTACTTTATTATATGTTTGCAGCCCCAATGATGGCCCACAACCTGTGGAATTAACACTGTCATTTGTTTTGAATTCCTTGTTCATGTCATTTTATGTAATAATATGACTGATATCTGAGACTGGTTTACAGACCACACTCAGGACTAGAATGGCTCTAACCAGAGAGCTAATTAGATTGTTCAAATGTCGGTATCTCCTAGCTCACTGGTGGTGATGAAGGCAGGTGAACTCTCAGTTGTGCAGTAAAACCTTGCCGTATACATCTAAGAGCTACTCCAGCAACTTGGCCAGGGAAACAACTTACAGTGGCACTGTGCAGTCAGAAACAGCAGCAGCACCCAGGATAAGTTATTACAAAAAAGGACCAAACATTACAAGATCACGTGTCATACAAGTCTATGATTAGAATAGGACATACACCTTAGCCATCTAACCCTATCAGTTAGCATACCTTTTGTGAACACTATTTTTGTATCTCCCTTTTCTCATTACTATATTTTTTTTCTGTAATAAATATAGCTTTGTCTATTTATATTCATTGAAAAGAATTTCACTGTTGTTTTTTTCTTTTCACTAAATGTTCTGTATTCATTCATTCATTCATTCATAACCCTCCACTCCCACAGGAGCATAGGCCTTCAACAAACACATGCCAAGTCCTCCTGTCACGTGCCATCATCTCAAGTTCTTTCCATGTTCTCCTCATCATTTTCACCTCTGTTTCCAACTCTCTTCTCCATGTACTTCTTGGTCTTCCTCTGCCTCTCTTGCCCTGGGGGTTCCAGAACAAGGACTGCCTTGTAATGCTATCAACAGGTTTTCTCAGTGTGTGTCCTATCCATCGCCATCGTCTTCTTCTCATTTCTTGTTCCACTGGCACTTGTCTAGTTCTTGTCATCAGTTCCACGTTGGTAACCTTGTCATACCATTTTAATCCCTCTATTCTACGCAAGCACCCATTTATGAAAGTCTGTAGCTTTCTGGTTGTTGTCTTTGTTGTTCTCCATGTCTCTGAGCCATACAATAGGACTGACTTCACATTTGAGTTGAAGATTCTTATTTTCGTGTTGGATCCTATTTCTCTTGATCTCCATATATTTCCCAATGCAATGAAAGCTCCTCTTGCCTTTTGTATTCTTATTTTGATATCGCTGTCTGTCCCTCCAACTTTGTCTATATTACTGCCAAGATATGTGTATGATTCTACATCTTGTATTGGTGTTTCTTCAAGTTCAACCCTGTTATCAGTACCTGCAATGTTCTGTATTGCTTGGTAGTTAATTGTTTGTTAATCATTGTCATAATTACCAGCTGGGGGTATCGTGAGCCATATCAGTACCTCAGGAGAATTGTGGTTGAAGAGCTAGCAAACTCTCAGGATCCATGAGGGGATTTGCTTCCTGACTTAACTGAGAAGAGTTTAAATTCCAGTCTCCTGAAATATTTCTTTCTACAAGTGTCTGACTACCACCTACAGCTAGCCAAAACACACTGTGGAAGAGATTGGTACTCTCTTTTTTTTCTTCAGTTTATCCCCCCTTCTCTACTCACCACGGATACTATAGATAACATCAGGTGGTTGTAAAAGGGAAAAATTTTCTCTCCAAGAGAAATTGTTTTTTACAGGTGGGGTTGATAATGTAATAGGATGTCAGAAACTGTGACAGAAATCCGGTTTCAAAAATTTGCATAAGGAAAACTAACGGACTATAAATTTAATATCAAAGGTCGAAAATCTATTGACTTATAAAATTATAAGCAACGGGTGATAATCCAAAATAGGCATTAACAGTAGTGTTTTTACGCCCCTTGAGGGAAAACGTGCTGACTCAAAGTTTGAAGTTTTGGTTGGCTGGTTGAGCGAGGTTGAACTTGCAGGGGAAAGTTGTATTTTAGTGAGCTGTTTTTGAGACAAACTGATTTAGAAAGTTTGGAAAAGTTATCGTTGTAAATCGTTGTACAAACTATGATCAGTCAGATTTTACCGCGTTTGCATTAAGAGCTAGAATGGGCTGTCTCCTAAGTGTGTAATATTTTAGAAGTGGCAAGCGCAATTGAGAGGTATCATCGGGCGATAGTACCAAAAGTTTGGTTTGCTTTTGTGGTGACAGAAATATGAAAATGTCGCCTAGCCGCTCAATCGCTTGGTACGCCACTTTGACAATCTTTGTAAATTATTCCGAGGACAGATTGACAGTGTTACCATTTCAAGAATGTGGGAATTCACAAGACCATCAGGTATGTTGAATGTTACCTACAATTATAAATTATTTAGAATATGACAAGAGCGATCGACAGCAGCTAGCCAAGAGAAGTAGGAAATAATAGACTTTGGCTAAAATTATCATCCCTGGCGGTAGGCCAATCTCACCTAGATATGCCAAGTTGAGCACAGAAGAAATAAGAAACAGAGTCAGAAGAATTATGTCAAAATGTTAGAGAGACGAACGATTTCACATAAATGAAGAATTTTGATGACAGCAGAAATAATGTCGACAGCAGTAGTAGTGGTTTCAAGTCGTGACCACCATAGCAAAGTAGAGTCAATTAGAACATTTGAAGCAGCAAGAACGAATGAGAGAGCATGACTTTTATACAAATTATGGAATTGAATTTATTGATGTACAAACTGTCAACCTTGGGAGAAGGTTGGGCTCATCATTTCAACTTAGCTACTCTATTAATTTATATATAACACACCCGTGTGTTACCGGGGCCCGTAAGGGGAGCAAAGAATAGTAACACTGTACCCTACCATGCAGGTCGTAAGAAGCGACTAAGGAGGGTTGGGCATAGGGCTGGTTACCCCATCCCGTAAAAAAATTAAAAAAAACTATAACAAACATGAACTCTATTCATTTGTAAATAAAGTTTTCATCGTTTATTGATACTGCTGCTCGAGTGAAGTCATTCGCCAACTCGTGATATCATTCATCACATGTCTGTGTAAATTGTTGTCGTCTGTGAGAAGAAGTCTACCTTACCACACAATACACCGTCTGTTGTTTAGGGCAGTGATGCGAACCCCACTATACCATCATCATTAGCGTATATGCCAACGGCCACATAGCAAAGGAACTCCCAAACACAATAGTGGGAGAGATTAAAGGAAAATAAAGGAGAGGAAAAGAACAGTGGAAAACTCGGCGAGGCTCCAGCAGAACTGTATCTTCTTCAGGAGAAAGTCCTCACCATTGCCCCAGGTGAACAGAAGGAAGAACAGACATCCGTATAATGTGACATCCTTATAATGTGACATCCTTACAATTTGACATCCGTATAATGTGACATCCTTACAATCTGAACATTCTATACATTGTAATAACTTTTGAGAAAGTAATAAATGATCCACAAACACCGGATAATTTAATGTTCCTTCTAACACCCAGCTGCTGCTCCTGCTGCATATGTCATCATTGTTAGCTGCTCGTGCGTTAAGTACAATCTCTCACGTGGAAAGTTTTCTCTGAGACATAAACTAATACTGCAACATCGTGTTGTCGTAAGCTGTATCATTATCACTCTGTTGTTAGTAGCACTTTTTTTAAAAAAATGCTGTTAGCGCGCAGACAGAATCTATGACACCTTCATTTGAGGAACGTCAAGTTGAAAATCTTGAATGTGGAAATATCTTGGAAGATGTGAATCATTGCACAGTGATTATGATTAGAGACTTCGTGGGTTGAATTTATTTGTACTGAAAATAGACCAGCCGGCTATACGTCCTGTGAGATTTGCTCTTTGATCAAATATACAATTACAAAAAATAACTCTGTTGATCATTGTTTTTACTGATTAAATTTCCCACAAGTTTTCTCCCGTGGTTCACACATCTTGTTCTACACACGTACATTTCTTAGAAGCTCCTAAACAATCTACTAGACGGTGTACAGATTACAAGATATTTCTACATGATTTACTGAAACAGTTGGCGGTTTTAATGGACTGAAGATTTGAAGACTGCATTCTGCGACAGTTTCAGATCAGTTGATATCATCACAAGGTAGTTACTGCCCTGGAACCCCCAGGATAACAGAGGTATAAGGGGATCTAAAACACACGAAGGGCACTAGAGGTGGACATAAACGGGATACAGGAGACATAGCAACACCTGGAACGGGTTCGACTAGACAGAAAGGCTTGGCATTTATTTGTTCAATACCTTAGGGAGCCGAGCAGTCATCGTAATACAGTATTTTTGTGTGTCCATTTGAACATTTTATTATGTATAATATTCGTCATATGCTAATAAACACACAACACGAAGATGTATAACGTGTCATATGATAACGTTAACTATAACATAGTTTATATATACAATGACATATGTTTAAAGCTAGCTCAATTTCTCGCTTGTGTTTCATATGTGTATGCGCTCTGTACACATATTTTTTAAAAATTAATTAATTAAAATTGAGCTTTAAAAATATTAAAACTTGGATTTAAAATATGTAATCGGTTATCTATATAGAATGGTTAGCGAGGAGCTTTTTGTCTAGCGGATAGATCACTTTCAGCCCACCCTTCAATCACTTCAACATTACAAACCTACCTTCAACTTCCACAGTGTAGTAGTTAAACAACGAATTCAACTCCAGAATTGTTCTCTGAGACGGTTTGTTGTCATATCCACAGTAAATTAATTCTCATTAGTATCTACACTAGTTCCGTAGTTCATACGCCCAAGCTGGTGGAGGTTATGTGCTCCTTGATCACGTGAACTTCCCGGGAAATGAGCGCGAGAGGGTCTCAAATTGACTAAATAACCAAATAAAAATGGCAGCAGATAATCGTCAACAATTAAAACATATTAATAAATGACAACTTTTATTATGTCTTCTGACTGGAACGTCTGAAACTATCTATCTGCATTAAGAAACGAATATGACAAAATGTGTGTCCTGTCAAGTGAGATCCTTTTCGTGTGTGTCTCCAGGGGGCGGGATGTATGAATGGGCACAATGGTGTAGATCACTAACTAACCCTTTATGAGGTCATCATCAGCAATGGAATCCATCTAAGTAGACCATGTGTTGAAAGTTAAAGTTACTTAAGAACTGCACAAACCTGTCTGGAATCACACATTGAATAAGGAAGTGGCGCCTAACCCAACAAGAATTTGATAACAGTACCACGTGATCTGACGTCATTTAAACACTGCGTTTTGTTATCAGTGTTCGAGGAATTTTACAGATACCATTGGCCATTAAACAAAAGGTTTACGATTTGGTTGTTGCTATGATTGTCTAGTATAAATCTGAAGCTTGTGTGTCAAGTGTGCCCAAGTGTGCTTTGGGAAAAAACCGCACGGGCGCGCACGCACGCACGCACACACACACACACACACACCCACACCCACACACACACACACACACACACACACACACACACACACACGAGACCAGTTTCGTGATATCGATAAGGACATAGCAGAGCAAATATAGATGTGCTTTCATGTTTGGTATACCCTTGTTCTACACGTAGTTCACAGGTATTCCTTTTCATGGTAACCTTCTTTCATCATCATCATCATCATTATCTTCATCATCATCTTCTTCTCTCTTGCCTCTTCCGATGTTCATTCTTCTTTTCCCCTTTATTCGTCTGCCCCAAGTTCTCTGGTTCTCTTGACCTACTTCGTCTGTTTCTCCCAGTTTTTGTTGTTTCATTTTCTACATCTTCTTCTTCTTGCTTGCTCTCATAATTTTCGTCTTCCGTCGCAGATATAATCTTATTTTGTACTTTAAAAAAAAAAAGTCCACTTGAAACAACTCCAACACAACAACCGTTAAACAATATTTCTTTAAAATTATTATAGAAACATTTGATTGTGTTAAAAAGTGACACAAAGATTGTCTTCTGCTGTCACACTGGAGGCAGATTTGTGTGTGGAGATGTCATTTAAGAGATGTCATTTAACAGATGTAATTTAAGAGAAATCATGCATTGCTGTAAGAGAGTCTGAGAAAGAGAAGAAAAACTGATAGTAACCTTGGCTGACCTTCACATTTTCATCAAAGAAATTACAACGTCCCGCATTTCACAACGGAAGATACACCATCTAACACGGTTTTTGTCAATTTGATGTTACATTTTTTGACTGCAAGCTATAAACTCTTTGAAAAATTATTTTTGGATTTTAAGTGCATTAAAAGCGCGTGTTTAAAATATTTTTATTTTTTATGTTCTTCTTTTTAGTGTTAGAAAAATTATGACATACTAAAACATAAACAATATTTTTACTTATTGTAAATCTTGTCTAAAATTTCTTAAGCGATCCATTTCTTGTAGAGCGTTGTCGCAGTAATAGTTGATGGTGCACTCTAATTGTCGGAGAATGAGAACCCAATTGTCGCATAAAGAGTTTTATTTTTATAGTGATGATATAAGTAAGGAAGATGTGTAGAAAGCACATAGACCTTTAGACACTAGTTTTCACAGATGTGAGCTAGTGTTGAGGGAAAGAGTTAACAGAAGGGCACAGGTTGGTGTCAGTGATTCTCTCACCTTTTAGACTACCAACTCTTGTACTTTTCTGGCGACGACTAACTCTTTCTTACTCAAATCTTTTTGAAGATGAACTAGTAGTAACAGATACAAGGAGGGTTGAGTATGTTTTTTTCTGAACAGAACATACAATCTACTAAGTCAAACTCAGAATGATGGTGAGTTACAGAATGTACATAATTACTTTAATTACAGTGAAAAATAAAATCAATGTTGACATCTACTTTGAAAAAGAAACACTAGGAAATTTAGAACTGTCAGTGTCTTTGGTTCAGATAAGAATAAAAGACTATTTTCCTCACTGACGAAAGTTTATTCCTATGGCTATTTCTTGGAAAAGTGAATTCTGACTTTGGTCTGGGTTTTACGTAGACTTATCTGCTTGGACTTCTCCTGGGCGTCTCAGTAGGTAGGAGTTACCAACTGGATAATGTGCTTCAGGTGAGCTACAGTCCAAGAGATGACTAGGCTTTTTGTTAACCTGGTTGTGAAGTTGCGTTCTAATGTTCAGGTGCTGACGAGATGTTGAATGCTTAAATCTGTAGACTGCTCATATGCTGTAGACTGCTCATATGCTGTAGACTGCTCATATGCTATAGACTGCTCATATGCTGAAGACTGCTCATATGCTATAGACTGCTCATATGCTGTAGACTGCTCATATGCTATAGACTGCTCAGGGTTGCTGACTAGTGATATCACCGCTAGGTTTGAGACGTAAGCACTAAATCTCTCTGTAGCATAGAGCAACTAGGCGGTTTACTCGCAACAATTTACAGCAATCAAAATCCAGAAACTGGCTAGGATTCTGCAACTGGGCTGTAGAAGATAATACAGGTAATCAATCTTCTGTTTTATACAGATATATTAACTACAGCCACTCTGGACATTTCGTCTCAGAATGGTGCCTAATAATATATTTACCGGAACCGTAACGTCAGTCTTTTCCTTAAAGGCGACTGTCCATCTGTTTACAAATTCCTGTCTAGCAGTAGTCTCACAATCAGGTCAGATCAGTCAGGTCAACCTTTGTTATAAGCAGACGCCTGGTCGTGTGCGTTCATGCGTGACTGCATTGGAGGAATGATAATTCATGCACTCGTTCATTGAACAATATGGTTCTTCTCTCGTTCACCACAGTTTGCTTCATCACATTCTCAAAATCATTAGAATGTAGTACTTTCCCATATCAGCTAGTACTTACATAATTATAATGCATCAATAACATTCATAATACATAAATGCAAAATAGCTATCTATCTAATGTAAAGAAATAAAACCACAATATTAAGTATTTCACACTTTACATCAATTAACTAATCCCTTGATATTAGAGATAGCTAATTAAGCGAATACTGAGAGTTTGCTTACCGCTCAGGACTTTATCCGCAGCTTAAGAACTAGAATTTGAGTAGCGTTACTCTCAATCACATATACTGTAGGTATGAGGTATTTTGAGGCTTCTCTTCTATAACTTATAAGCGTGCGTTGTCTTCCAACGGTTAATCAGCAAGTGATCTTAAAACTCAGCATTTGTTCGCATGAAGTTAAAACATTTCCGTTCCCACGTCCAGAGTTAATTATTTCCCGTCTCTTGCTTAGACACGTAAAAGATTTATCGTGGCGGTCTCCATTTGACCACTGAACACGGAAATATGATACTCCGAGAACCACTGTCGTTTCGACTAAGCGAATAAATCGTATAGACGTCCTTAAAGAAATGCTTTTAAGTGCCTTTGTAGAAGAAGATAGAATTTGGGATCGTATGACAGGACTATTAGTGAAGACTTGAAAAAAAACGGCTAAAGAAACGATCGCAGGTGCAAGTATTTTCGTAGAGAAAACAGACATAATGTGAAGGAATAGAAAAGTAAGGAATTTTAACATAATCTAGACGAAACCTTCGAGCCCTCTGTGACAAGCGTCAATATTTCATGGTTAACTTGTTTGAGTACTGCCCTGTTTTACGCATAGAAAAATAAAGCACACCACGTACTCTTGAATTTTTAATTAACTTGATTATGGCCCCTGATTTGTTTACATTTCTTTACGAAAAACTTTAATTACTCATAATGTCATAATTACAATATTAAATTATTAAATAATTGACTGATTATTTTATTTTCATCTGGAATACACAATTATGCCAAGTTTCAGAGCTATTACTCATCTGGAAGTGATTGAAAAATCTATTGCAAGATTTGAAAGTGACATGATAGTGACATAAAAGTGAAGTTAAATAAAAACGTGTAAAAAAGCACATGTTTGGCAATATTCAAGAAAAGAACTGAAAATAACAAAGAGAAGTTTTACAATACCAGAATAATATATGACACCCAAGCTATACTTCATGGTTGCTTTAAAGAGATCAGGACGGTGGTTTAACTCTAATTATAACCGGAAATCAGGTTGAACAGGTCAGGTTCACCGCCGGGATGGTATATAGATTGAGGACACAGGAAGTTATCTAGCTTGCTTGATCTCCTCCTATTTATAAGGGAGAAGAAAGATCATGGGATGGGGAATTCAAAATGGGAAAAGCTGTGGGATGTTAGTATCAGGTAGTCACCTCTGGCTCACCAGCATAGAAATCTGCAGCTGAACTAAAAAAAAAAAAAAAAAATTCAGCTGTGTCTACAAATGTGAAATCTGGAACGTTCCGTGACTCTGAAATGTGACAATAGTTTTGTATTTAGGACTTCTGTCGGATAGAAAGCGTCGGATAGAACTTACCCCTCATCCCCCCCCCTCCCCCCCTCCCCCCCCCGCCGACCAGCGACATAATACATTATACATTATACTGGGCATCTTGTTTAAAAGGAAGGTAAATAAACGTCCCTCAAGTACATCTCGTGGAAATTTCAGACTTTCCACAACTGATGCTCCCGTCACATCCTCGGTATAAGATGGCCTGGTGATAATAACAAATACAAAATATGGCACAGAAACACAAAACTCCAAAATAGAGCTGGAGATTAAGGCAGGTGTAGAAGTCTGGGCTATACACTCCAGGAACAACAAACTAGTATAACCAGACGTCCACTAGACTGGAACCTTAGAAGGAAAGAGAAGAGGTTTAAACGCTAAGTTGAGCCTAGCCAAGAACTACAGAAGTGTAAACCAAACGCAAGAGACCACATGGTCATAGCCAAAGAATGCTGCCCACAATTGAATTCGGTACATATGCGTGGCCCAATAGTCCACATCTGGGATTGAGACACTTAGAACAAGTAATCAATGTAGAATGAGTAATCAAGTGCCAATGACCCCGTTTTCCTAAGGGGCACTGAGCACTGTCAGTTCGCTCTGATTAGGTGGGACTCCGGCCCTATGATCCACAGGGAACAACAAGAAATAAGGAAGATGACTATGTAAAGCAGGTTTTTTGTGGAAAATATAAATTTGACCAGGAGCCATATATTGGGAGACCGACCCCATAGTGATGACAACGTGATTATAATTTAGCCAATCAACTGTAATGTCAGAAACTTTAGCTAATAAACTGTAATGTCACAAAGTATAGCCAATCAACTGTAATGACAGGATGATGATACCAAATATCGTTAAGTGATACAGTTTCACGTATTGTCCACGTGTTCCGCAAGTATAGCCTGGCGGGAGCGTCACATTGCCTAGATCTGACTTGTACACATCGCAGTCGTTTATTTTGTTGGGCGGGGGTTGAGGCCCGTTGCAGAAGTCAGTGGCGCAGAAACGGTAACAGACGAGTTTGTTGGTATTGGTGACTTGATCGCAGGTGGAATAGTTGTTGGGGGTCAGGTTGCTGAAGCGAGGGCTGTAGAAAACGTTGCTGAAGGTGTACCCGTCATGACAGCCACGATGGAAGAGTGTGTACGCTCCTGGGGATAACAAGAAATTTATCTTTTCTAAAAAGATATATTTTTACTTTAAAAAAAAAAAATAGTACACAAAATAGTGCCAATGAACCACAATGGGGGGAATGATTTACTAGGGCAAGAGCAAAGACACGACCTTCGTTGCGACTGCACAGTCCTCGACATGGGACAAATAAACAAAAATGGTAGAGGAAAGAAGAGAAATCTAATCTAAATGCTTTTTGTTTTAACTATAAAATGAAACAGAGATGAACAATACATTTTTGTCTCTGATATTAATTTAATTGTGAAGACTCGACATAGCAAAAATAAACATGAATTAAAAAAACTATTTGTTATATTTACAATTTAAATAACTTGTGCTAGGCTTAAGGCACAATATTAATAGCAGTAACAAAATATTTAAAGAGAATTTTGAATATGGCAGTTAAAATGTGCGAAAAGGTCAACGTGACAGACTAAAGGAACAATAGAGCGAAAGAGAAGTAGAGGAAAATAGAGAAAAATGATAACTTGACAGTATGGCATGAGCAACAATCAACAGAACTGATGGAGGTGTCACGGATTGCCTCTTCTGCTTTGCAGTAGTGGTCAAACAGTGGCCAAAACTCAAGAGAGTCTAAACTGGGTCGTCAGAGGTGTTTATCTTCGCACAAGATTACTCTTGGCAGAGATATAGATAGAAGTGTAATGGCGCTTCTATCCGAAGGGAGTATTCACAAGGTAATTCAGAAGTCAAGAACCATGCGGCATAGCGCTGAGCAATGGTTAACTTATTTCTGTCCGTCGCCTTTTGTGAAGGATTTAAGCAATGGTTTAGCCCGTTCAAGCTTGTGGTGTTTGATGGTATTGTATGATGGTGTTATTACTAAATGTAAATTGTATGAGGCCAGCTGTGAAGGCTCCTGAGATAAAATGTAGTGGTGAATTGTCAGAAGGCCTTTCTTGCTACCACTACGACCTCACACTTAATTTTTTTTAATGAATGTGGCTACGTAAAGTGTCTAGGGTTATGATATGTAGTGTGGTGTAATGGATTATAAATATACCCACAGATATTAACAAGACTAATAATATTAATAAATGTTAAAATACACTGAACTAACTCACGTGTGTAAAATTTTTTGATATAAGTATATTACATTTATTTTGTTCTGTGTCAATTTTTTAGGTTGACCAGAACTTAAAAGGATTTAGAGATTATGAAAAGAAATGCATAGAATATTATATCATAAATGCAATAGTGTACATATATATGTACTATACTAGTTAGTTTTATTAAAATGTTCTAGTATTCATCTACTTGGGAGGATAGTACTGTTTGTGCTGTTGGGGTGGCCTCATCACACCTGTCTATATTGACTACACAGTGTCCAGAAAATGGTGGGAATCTTTATGGGGTTCTTAGTAACTAAAGGGCGTTGGTGAAAGTCCAGCAGACCAGAGGCTCACTCATCTGGTAGTTGTCGCTCTGGTGCTGAAATCAGGTGGTCCCACCTCTCCGTGCTGGCGGGCAATAATGGTGGTCTCTGTCACAAATACTGCACAGATACACTCGAGTAAAGTCACCAACTGAATAGACCCTGCTTTGTTGACGACAGAAACTCGCAGCTCTGCAATCAAAGTATGGGCCATGTGTCAAAATCTATTCTCTACCCACGTCTGGACACAACAGTGACACAACAACCACATCATACAGACAGGTCAGATCTCTCTGACCAAACAGCACATTTACCATGGTGGTTTTACATCAGATAGATCCTCCCAGACTATAGATCCTGAAAAATGTTTATTAGTTTTCGGCCCTAAAAGAGGATAGGTAATATGTATCATTATTCTCAACACTTGATCTGTCTTGCATAATCCTTGCTGGAGTTTATGTACATTGTTGGTCCCTAGACCCTGACTAGGGCGGGGGGTCTAGAGCAAATCCCTACTTGTTTGTAAGGCTAGATTTCGATATGGCAGTATCAAATCACTCAAACATGAAACAATATTCAAAATATATAAGGAAATAATTTCAATCTTACCAGATTATGAATAAATAACACAGAATTGCTAGCAAAAACTCAGCTGAGCTGCTGGCTATAGTATGGCGTCCCTAAATTTTATTTCACTTGCTTTCATATGGAATCACCACACTTTAAAATCTGTGTCTATCACTGAACAACTATTGAAGAATGGCCCCACTTTCGCGTCTGAGCGCTAATGATATGATTGTCTGTGGCCAATCACTGCCTCGGTTTATTTTAAATTTCAAATTTCCTACCATAAAGTCATTTCAGTCATGCTTCAGTCAAGTATGGATGTTTATCTGTTAGTCTGTCCGTCTCTACTTGTGTTTCTAAAAAAAATGTGCTTGATTTTTGAACCAACCTTTCTCTCCCCTCCAAAATTTTGTCGTTAAAAGTTATATTTAGACACAGCTACCGCTCAAAAACCCTCTCCTCCATACTAAGTAAATTTGAACACCTGCGTCCAAGGTCGTGTTTTTTGTGTGCAAATTGCGACACTTTTTTATTCAACACAGTCTGTCGATGATGTGAACTACACTGTCTTTTGTCATTATCTTCAATATTATCTATCCGTTTGTAAAATTAAGACCATCTTAGTTCACTGCTCAGAATAGGCCATCCGGCCAGCTAATTTTTATATTCCTAACATTAATATTAAGAAAAAATTACTTTTTAATTTTTGTAATATTCCTAACATCTGCGTTTTACCGCTCCATTCAAATCAAAAGCTTGGTATCGCAAAAGCGTCCAATAAATGACTGTGGCGTAACATATCTAGGGTCCCTTCTGTGGAGTTGCTTACTTTTTATGTCAACTTGGGAAACGTGACTTTTCTCCGTTTCCCCCCCAATTGCGTCTCCTTAGCCTTTCCAGTCATATTTTTTTTTTTTCTTTTTGATCCGCCGTTCCCCTCCTGTCTAGCAAGTCAATTATTATGGAGGATGATGACCCGCGGTCTAGGCGATCATGTACATCAGCAGCCTACGCATTATGTTTTTATCCTTAAATGTTATCTTTGGAGGGATTTTACCGTTGTATCTCTGTCAATTTCACTACACATCTCCCCACTTGAAAACATGCCTATGGCAAGTTCCAAAACCAGCGATACACATAGGTAAAATTACTCCTCACGTCTGCCACTACTCTAATTTTGATCACAGGGGTGCCGACTGAGGAAATCTGCACCGACATTCAATTTGCCTGGGATATATTGGATACTAAACTGATAAGGTTGAAGCAATAAAGACCACCTCAGCAATCTTGCGTTTTCATGCTTAGCCTGAGACAAGAACACGAGAGGCTGATGGTCCGTCTCCACCACAAATGTCCTACCATACAGATAGATTTGAAACTTCTTTATTGCCCAGATTAATGCTAAACATTCTTTTTCGCTTGTGGAGTATCCTTGTTCCGCCTTATTCAATTTGCGGCTTGCATAAGCGACTGGTTTCAGTTCCCCATCAGGTGAAGATGATCTTTGCAACAAAGCCCCTCCGAGTCCTACATTACTTGCATCGGTTCTTAAGACAAAGTCCTGTGTCAAATCAGGCAGTTTGAGAATAGGCTTGCTAGTGAGTTTTTCCTTTAACTCTTGGAACGCTAGTTCACATTGTGCAGTCCAAATAATTTTATCTGGAAGTCCCTTGCGAGTCAAATCAGTCAGAGGAGCACATATAGCGTTAAAATTCTTGATGTATTTCTGATAAAATCCGCATAACGACACGAATGATCGCACGTCCTTTTTTGTTTGCGGCCTAGGTGCTCTCTGCAGTTTTTCCAAATTCTTAGGATCAGGGGTCATATTACCCTGATATACCGTGTGTCCCAAGAATTCCAACTCTTTGCATCCAATACAACATTTTGTTGGCCTAGCAGTTAAGTTCGCCTCCCGAAGTCTATCAAACAACATCTCCAGAGCTTCAATGTGTTCTTCAAATGTCTCGGTGGCGACGAGAATATCATCCATGAAATTTGTGATACATGGGTTATTCAGGGGATCCAACAATTTTCGCATCATCCTTGAAAACACACTCGGAGCATTTTTCAGTCCGAATGGTAGCATATTGAATTCATAATGTCCATCCGAAGTGCTAAAAGCCAAATAAGGTCTCACTTCAGGCTTCACTGGGATCTGGTAATAGCCTTTACTAAGATCCACCTTTGAAAAGTATTTTGCCTTGTTCAGTCTGGCAAATAACTGTTTTTGTGTCTGGTAATGGATCCACTTGTCCTTCTGTGACAGCATTCAGTTTCCTGTAATCTATGCACAGTCTGTGTTCCCCAGACGGTTTTCTCAACAAAACGACACTAGAACTAAAAGATGATTCACTGTGCGAAATAATCCCCTCCTTCAACAAATACTCTATTTCTTCCTTCAATGCCTTCTCCTTCGCGAACGGAATAGAATAGGCTCTCATACAGATTGGGTTTGAGTCTACCAGTTTCATGTCATACTGTAGCAAATTTGTATGGCCTGGTTTATCTGTTAATACATCTGTATGTTCCTCCAGAACTTGTTGAACTCTCTCCCTCTGGTTTTTAGTCAGGTGCTTACTGACTTTTACCTGTGCTGCTGTTTCACAAGGATGTAATGGGTATTCATGTGAGGTGAGTGGTTCCTTTTGCATCTGGGTTGCAATAGCCAAGGTCAATAAAGGGGTGCTTTCCTGGAGTGGTCTGTCCAGATACTTCTTTAACAGGTTTACATGATAAACTTTTTCCTTCCCCTTTTTGTCAATTTTATAGTTTGTTCTAGACACCTTCTCTAGAACCGTATATGGACCTTGCCAACCAATTTGTAATTTATTCTGGCTTCCGGGTAGTAGAAGCAGCACCTTCTCTCCGACTGCCAGTTCCCTGTCCTTTGCCTTCCTATTAAAATATGCTGCATGTTTCTTCCTGGCTTGTTTCAAATTATCATTTGCCAGTTTCCATCCAGCTTTCAAACGAGTGGTCAGTTCGTTCACATATTGATACGATGAGGTAACAGTCTCTTCCGCCTTCTCATCTGTCCAGGTCCTTAATAAAGTTACATCTGGATCTTTAATTTATCATACGTATTTTTCCTGGAACCCGTCTGGTCCCGTCCCTTAGAAGCTTTATAATGAGGACTTTTCTTCCTAGAATCATCACTCACAAATCGACCACTACCAATTTTTCTCTGGGTTTTGTCTCCCCACTTAAGATTGTTTCTGAGAGATCTTCGCTCTCTTGTCTGTTCTTCCAGTTTATATAAGTCTGACCGAGGGATTGTCATCTTATCCTGGGTAAAATTTCTTCTTTGTACTCTTCGCATAGTGGCCATGTTAATCCATTCAAGTGAAGACTGGGTGTGAAAAGGGGGCTCCCATTCCACTTTGTCTACCCGAGTATAATTAGTTTTCCTTTCAGGCCTAAAGTTGCCCCGTGGCGTTTCTAGGTCCTGCACATATTTTCCCTTTGTGGGTGTTCCCTCATGAAATACGCCACATGCTTCTACAAAGTTTTCAACATCGACATTTACGTCGGGCCAATAGTATCTTCGAGCAATCTTTTGGCAGATGGTACCGACTTTCTCATGGTCACCATCTTTTCCAACATGTAAGCTCCTTATTAAGTTTGCCCTATATATCTTGGGAAGAACTAACTGTCCGTGACCAGTGGATCTAGTTCCTGTCTTCCTGTATAATAGTTTGTTCTTCATGAAATATTCCCCCTTGCTCGGAGGTGTGTGGCATTTGGGCAATTTTTTAAAACAGGGCTTGAGTGTCCTATCCTCAGCCTGCGCCTTCCTCATCTCCTCTGGATGAGCATTTATAGGTTCACCTTCTTCCTCCTTCTTCTGTGACCTGGTCTGCACTGTCGCCATTATCACAGGTTTCTCGGGATTCCCCAAGAAGACGTATCTACACCCCAATATCAGAGGGTAGATTGGTTCATCTATCACTGCTGCTCTGATTTCTCCTTCCACATAGCGAGTTTTCACCGTTATCCTTGCGATGGGAAGTGTCATGAGTGGTATGTCCTTAGTCGCCCCTTGTATTTCCACTGTTTCTGTGGTATACTGACTTGGGTCCACTAGGCTAGACTTCACAACTGAATCATAATCCAAACCTGTATCATAAAGGCACCTTATGGTGACCCCATTACAAATAACATCCTCACAAACTGGGGGGTGATAAGGTTCCTGTTGTCCCTTAGGATTAACCTTTAATCTTTGCGTCCCCGACTTCATTGCAGCAATGTTTGAAGGTTTCCTTCTACAAAATTCGGTGTTATGGTTATCCTTCTTGCACCATTTACACCATCTTTTTCCTTGGTTCAACGGTTTTCTTTCATTGAACTTTTGGTCATTGAACTGTGAGTTTCTGTCGCGATAGTCATTTCTTGGCCGCTCAAAGTTTGTCCTACCTTTATTTCCCTGCTCTCTATTATCAAATTTGTTAAATTGCTGTGGAGCTTTAAAATTGTCTATGTGCTTCTTCTTAGCACCACTTACCTCTGCCTGGGCTGCCTGATACCTCTCAGCAACATTTAAAATTTCCCCCAACTTCTCTGCACCTTGTTCCATGAGAAATTTTCTCATGTCTGGAGCCATGGACTCTCTCAATTGCTCAATCATGATCATTTCTTTAAGATCTTGGGTCTTCCCCAGAGCCGTCCATTTCTCCAAATAGGTTTCTAGTCTAGCAGAGAATTGGTGGTATGTCTCCCCAGACAACAGTTTAGCATTTCTAAATTTCTTACGATAAAATTCACCATTCTTCTCGTACCTTAATAACAAAGCCTGCTTTAACATGTCATAATTGTCTTGGTCTTCCCTGTTCATTTTAGCAAATACTTCATAAGAAGTACCCCTCAATCCCTGTGATAGCTTTAAACTCCACCTCTCTCTCTCTAACCCATATGTAGTAGCTAATAACTCAAAACGTCCTAGGTACCCCTCTATGTCATCGTCTTTTTCAACAAAATGGTCTAAATGAAACCCCATAGCTGAGTTTGAGGCTCCCAGACTAGGCGTAGCATCTGAGGCAAAAGGGCTGGCACCATTTTCAGGAGCCGGGCCTTGTAATTCCAGCTCCCTTAGTCGTAATTCGTGCTCCCTCTGCAACCTTCTATCTTCTGCCTCCCTTTGCTGTCGTTTTTCTTCTGCCTCCCTTTGCTGTCGTTTTTCTTCTGCCTCAATCTGCAGCCTCTTAATTTCTCTATCAGCCTCAATTTGTAACCTCTTCTCTTCAGCTACCTTTCTATCTTCCCTTTCAATATATTTATCACATTCAGTCGTTACGTATTGAATTAAAATTTGACCATCCATTCCCATCTCCTTCGCGGTGAGCACAGCAGCTGATCTAAATTTTGCCAGCTCCGCCATACTTTTTAGACAATATAATAATATACAAGCTAAATCTCTAACCAGTAAATACACTAAGTACTTCTTATGACTATAGTCTAACTAATTCTAACTAACCAGTTAACTAATTAATTATTACTGGCTGTGAAGATTCACCAACTTTTATCTACAGGGACACTTTTAATGTTAAAGGGAATTTTACAATTTATTTCCCTACTCTTATTTCTCCCACCAGGAGATCCTAATCTTACTGTTGGGCTAATTATCCCTGGACAAGACCCCAATATTGTAGTGGTGTTTGATGGTATTGTATGATGGTGTTATTACTAAATGTAAATTGTATGAGGCCAGCTGTGAAGGCTCCTGAGATAAAATGTAGTGGTGAATTGTCAGAAGGCCTTTCTTGCTACCACTACGACCTCACACTTAATTTTTTTTTTAATGAATGTGGCTACGTAAAGTGTCTAGGGTTATGATATGTAGTGTGGTGTAATGGATTATAAATATACCCACAGATATTAACAAGACTAATAATATTAATAAATGTTAAAATACACTGAACTAACTCACGTGTGTAAAATTTTTTGATATAAGTATATTACATTTATTTTGTTCTGTGTCAATTTTTTAGGTTGACCAGAACTTAAAAGGATTTAGAGATTATGAAAAGAAATGCATAGAATATTATATCATAAATGCAATAGTGTACATATATATGTACTATACTAGTTAGTTTTATTAAAATGTTCTAGTATTCATCTACTTGGGAGGATAGTACTGTTTGTGCTGTTGGGGTGGCCTCATCACACCTGTCTATATTGACTACACAGTGTCCAGAAAATGGTGGGAATCTTTATGGGGTTCTTAGTAACTAAAGGGCGTTGGTGAAAGTCCAGCAGACCAGAGGCTCACTCATCTGGTAGTTGTCGCTCTGGTGCTGAAATCAGGTGGTCCCACCTCTCCGTGCTGGCGGGCAATAATGGTGGTCTCTGTCACAAATACTGCACAGATACACTCGAGTAAAGTCACCAACTGAATAGACCCTGCTTTGTTGACGACAGAAACTCGCAGCTCTGCAATCAAAGTATGGGCCATGTGTCAAAATCTATTCTCTACCCACGTCTGGACACAACAGTGACACAACAACCACATCATACAGACAGGTCAGATCTCTCTGACCAAACAGCACATTTACCATGGTGGTTTTACATCAGATAGATCCTCCCAGACTATAGATCCTGAAAAATGTTTATTAGTTTTCGGCCCTAAAAGAGGATAGGTAATATGTATCATTATTCTCAACACTTGATCTGTCTTGCATAATCCTTGCTGGAGTTTATGTACATTGTTGGTCCCTAGACCCTGACTAGGGCGGGGGGTCTAGAGCAAATCCCTACTTGTTTGTAAGGCTAGATTTCGATATGGCAGTATCAAATCACTCAAACATGAAACAATATTCAAAATATATAAGGAAATAATTTCAATCTTACCAGATTATGAATAAATAACACAGAATTGCTAGCAAAACTCAGCTGAGCTGCTGGCTATAGTATGGCGTCCCTAAATTTTATTTCACTTGCTTTCATATGGAATCACCACACTTTAAAATCTGTGTCTATCACTGAACAACTATTGAAGAATGGCCCCACTTTCGCGTCTGAGCGCTAATGATATGATTGTCTGTGGCCAATCACTGCCTCGGTTTATTTTAAATTTCAAATTTCCTACCATAAAGTCATTTCAGTCATGCTTCAGTCAAGTATGGATGTTTATCTGTTAGTCTGTCCGTCTCTACTTGTGTTTCTAAAAAAAAAATGTGCTTGATTTTTGAACCAACCTTTCTCTCCCCTCCAAAATTTTGTCGTTACAAGTTATATTTAGACACAGCTACCGCTCAAAAACCCTCTCCTCCATACTAAGTAAATTTGAACACCTGCGTCCAAGGTCGTGTTTTTGTGTGCAAATTGCGACACTTTTTTATTCAACACAGTCTGTCGATGATGTGAACTACACTGTCTTTTGTCACTATCTTCAATATTATCTATCCGTTTGTAAAATTAAGACCATCTTAGTTCACTGCTCAGAATAGGCCATCCGGCCAGCTAATTTTTATATTCCTAACATTAATATTAAGAAAAAATTACTTTTTAATTTTTGTAATATTCCTAACATCTGCGTTTTACCGCTCCATTCAAATCAAAAGCTTGGTATCGCAAAAGCGTCCAATAAATGACTGTGGCGTAACATATCTAGGGTCCCTTCTGTGGAGTTGCTTACTTTTTATGTCAACTTGGGAAACGTGACTTTTCTCCGTTTCCCCCCCAATTGCGTCTCCTTAGCCTTTCCATTCATATTTTTTTTTCTTTTTGATCCGCCGCGCTTAGTACCAGGATCTTTTAGACAAAATAACAAATGTCTCTGCTAATTACATTTGGGCTGCCAATGAATAGGCGCATTCTCGCTGTCCACTCACCAATGTTAATCTCTCAGAAGAATTAAATTCCCGAGAACAGTGCAGCTCAGGGAAGATGATTAAAAATCACCAATATTCTTCCGGGTATTAAAATGGGAAAATGTGTCTGGACGGCGCGAATAATGAGTTGCCTGAGTTACAATTAACAAAGTGCATATATCTCACAAAATATTATACACTTTAGGCACATGCGATGTAATCATCATTGGCCAACGTCTGATAATCATCATCGAAGTCTGGGGTCACCTCTGCTGTCAGTTTTCCGCACGACTAGCCAGAAGAAATCACCAGCGCTTGCTGCAGTGATTTATGAATATACTAGTTTCATATGTTGAGGTTGCCAGCCTCATATATATAACCACTTAGCAAGAAAAATGTCAAATTTACATTTGTAAAATAATTGTTACACTTACCCCAAAGTTTTGGGAATACACAATCTCCTCGCGCAGGTTAAAATAGATGCGAACAATTTAGGTTATAAGCTCTCGAACCACTTGGTCTAGAAATTTTGAATACCTGTTATGACGGTGAATCTGCGAAACACTTGGTCTGGGAAAGTTTCTCTTATGACGGGTGATCCAATTCCTAGGTTTCCAGTCTTCGTATTTTAAGTCCTGATCCCTTAAGTTTTTCAGTCTCTGTATTTATAAAGGCGGGCTTACTTTTTAAGGTTTTAAGTTTCCCAAATACTTTGATCTGTCACTTATAATATAGGACTTCTAAGTCCGATGTCTCACTGGCTTCTTGGAGTCACTCATGTGACGTGCGCTGCAGTCTCTCTGTCTCCTGTGTCTCTGATTTAACTACAATATATGTGCAGTTCTCAGTTCACATCACAGATGGTCTTTCCATCAAGTTTTCCAATGAAATTCAGTGTATATCCCAGCGCTCACTTCAAACCAATGGAATATCTTTAGACAATGTGGATCGGGGTGTTTAATTGAAAGAAAAATCTCCCACGTGTTTAAAATATTAAATATAATATTCCAACGCGTGACCTCTTTCAAATCATGCGGTAATATTTCCGGTGGCATCTTGTGAAAACTCACAAAGCAAATCTGTGCACTGATTATCTGTTCAGATGCTTTCCTGCCAATATTGACTCGCCAGTCAGATTTATCTGTAATAAAGATTCGGACAGGGGCCAACGGATGCGATAATCTAATTATCACCTGTGCGTGTGACTCATCCAGACTGATTTCTCAGACGGACAATATTGGCTTCCTTAGAACCGATCGTGCACGACCAGCCTGTGTCAATAGAGGATCGTCGCCATCAAAGGTTGGCGAGGCGACTCACATAGAAAAACGTATTACCGCTGACCAGTGATAATGACTGGGTATTGTTACAATAATACCGGAGTTCACCTGGCGGAACTGAGAAGTGGTAAAGCAAAATTGTAAGAGATAAAGATAGTCCCATAGCAGATACTTTCGTATGGGAGTAGAGTGTTAGAGACTTCACCCTACTGGATCCAACATAGACAGTCAAAAGAATAAAAAGCATAATTTATGCCTAATAAAAGTGCTTGGTGAGAAAAATTAAGAAAAATAAATGATACCGCCGTAAGGCTGAAGGTGTGAAAGATCACCCAAAAAAGCATGTCCAGACGTTGTATGACAGGAGGGCATCTGACAATTGTAACCGAGGTTTGTGAAGGACTGGAATCTCCTGGATATTATTATTATTTTGTTCTAACTTTTTCGTTTTCTATGTATGTATGCGTGTTTTTACGTTACTCTATGCCTCTGTCGCGGCTTGTCTCCTTTGATCTGCAATAGAAGTCCACGAATTGCCCGACAGTGGAGTAAAAAGATGAGTTTTCAAAGGTAGAAACCTTCGATCAACATTACTCTTGGCAGAGATGCAGATAGGATGGTAATAATCCTATTTCAGGGAGTCTCACGGGGATTTTATAATGGCAAGTAAAACCACCGTATTTACTAATTTTGTTGTAAACTTTGTATCCCCCACCCACTTCTGTAAGATATATACATTTCTGGCTCTTATTTATTGTGCTCCAGCTGAAGGTAATTCAGCAAAATATTAAAATCTATTATTAGATCTGAATATAAGTATTTACAAAAAGAGTCATACGGGTGTAGAGATACATTTATAACTATTCTCAAATAAAATTGTTGACACACACACACACACACAAAACACACACACACACACAAACACACACATATATATATATATATATATATATATATATATATATATATATATATATATATATATATATATATATATATATATATATAATGATGTCATCATCATCTTCTTTCTGCTGGAGCCTGGGGCTATCTCTGCTTTTTTTTCTTGCGAGGAAACTCGCACGAAGCAGTCACCAGATCTTCCAGTGACGGTTTATGTGATATGTTACTGTACCTAATCCTACCCCCTGCAGACCTAAGTAGAACAGTCCCAATTAAGATGGTTTGGCCATGTCTGCAGAATGGGAGAAGATCGGATACCACGACAAGCATGGGAAACAAAGAGCCAAGGATCCAGACCCCGAGGACGACCCAGAGTCCGCTAGGAGGACAACATTAGACAATCTTTGAAGGATCGAGGACTAGAATGGAACCAGGCCAGGAGGAAGACAGCCAATAGGATAGTCTGGCGCTCTCTCTTCCAAACCTCTACACCTCACGGTAGAAGGGGAACGACTAAGTAAGTAAGTAAGTTATTGTACCTGAGGAGGTTGCTATGGAGCATTATATTGTACCTGGTGAAGTTGCCGGCCTCATACACAACTTTTCATCAATAAGCAATTCATACACGTCAAATACACATATAAAAAAAGATAATGTACATCTTAAGACTCACCCCTTTAATGGGTAATTATCCAGTGGCTTTTTGCACAGGTTGAATGATAACACTTTACTGCAACCCTGGGTACAGTTTTTCTCATGTGAGTTTTCGGTGATTGTAAATTTACAACGCCTAACTTTAACGCATGAAGAGGATTTCCCTGGACTTGCGTTTCTAAGTATTATAAAAGAAGTTTTATAATTTTAATTTTACAAGTTACTGCTATCAACTTTGGCACGTCCTGTAATGCAATCCATTGCTATTTCTCATGACGCCTAGTTTCCTTCACAAAGATTGTAATTCAGTGAGGAGTCTTCAAACACTCAAGTTTTTAAATTTTAAATTTCGCATGCACAAAACTCAACCTTGCCAGTTTAGTTTACTAAAACTAATCGCAATTCGGGCTAGTTTATTTTCACAAGGTATGGCGCCTTATTTTAGTAATTTCTCCCCTACCTTAATAATTATTTGCATTGCCAAATAGTGTAGTGTATCTAATTGCTACCCTTATCATAAACAATTATATTATATAATTTACCTTGCCCTATTTATTCAATCTTGTTGCCTCTGTTATTTAGAACAAGGCATCCTGCCAAAAATGATCATATCATCTCTCTTGGTGTTTTAATACTTCACTCTGGTTATCAAGACAGACTTATGGATGGGTTATTTTGTAATAATCATGCCTGGAAATTAAACACTTGCTGATCACCTTACACCCAAGCTGAGTGGAAACGAGTACGTAGTCCGATTGTGGTGTTAAGTCAACTTAACTGCTGATAACAATGATCTTAGACTAACGTTTGGGTTTATCTAAACAAACTACTCCAAGCTAGACAAATTGCAACACGATCAGAAACATACTTGGAGAAGTGGGGATACCTCCGCATCTTCGATGAATTATTTGAAGAGCTGAAGGAGATGATTCTCGTGGAGCAATCCAAGGACTCGCTCAACCCTGACATGAGAAAGGTTCCTGGCGGAGCACGGGGCCGAAACTCTTGATCAGGTGGTACTATTTGCTGATAGGCACCAGAGCGCCCAGTCGGAAGCGAATCCGTCTAAAAGGCGCCATCACGATAATCACCCCAAACAAAATGGTCACCCAGATGATAACTCCAGAAGTACGGACAACACAACACACAAAGCCGCACAGCAACAACAACCACAAGATCACCAGAGGCAGAAACAGAGCAATTCAGCCGAGGGAACTGAACGACGATATTGTAAAGTGTGCAAAACCGATAAACATTTTACCTCGGATTGTAAGAGGCCGAAATCCGACCCTTATAATATCGCTTGCCTGATCAGGGAGCCGACAGGAAACCATGACCGCCAGGCATATGAACTAAATCCTAGTTACACTTCTATTACCGAGCAAGTAACCAGTAACCGTTGGTACCCACACCATAAGGTGCTTATATGATAGTGGCTTAGAATACTCGGCTTTAGTTTTCCCATCTTTGGTAAAGGCCCACCAATATACTAGTGAAACCGCAGAAATACAGGGGCCCCGGAAGAGTATAAAGCCAATGCTTCTTCCTGTTGCGGAAATTGATGTCTTAACCCGATATGTTCGGGGAAAAATCAATGCCGCAGTTTTAGACGATTTAGTATATCCTCTCATTTTAGGGAGAAAATATGTGTTCCTTGGAGATCCCTCACGTGACTCCGCACCGACACAACAGAGAGATAGATAGAGAGAGAGAGAGAGAGAGAGAGAACATAGGGCACGCCCAAGCGGCCCTTGAGTTGTTATCTCTAAACAGCCTGAATATTTCGGAGCCGAAGCAGGTACATAGGGCCGATAAAACAATAAAGCCTTGCTGTTCAAAGTTGTACGGTAATTACTCCCATACTCCTCAGGGAGCATTTTACCGGGAGAAAGGTTTGGTTTATAGACGGGTAGAGATCAAGAGACAATTAGTTTTCCCACTCCCATATCGCACCCGCCTAATGCAGGAAATGCATTTCACCATGCTCCACCCCATTAAAGGTTCATATGCCCTAGGAAACAAGGTATCCCTGAATTACTTCTGGTCAGGATTGCGACACGATATTAGGAAATTTGTGAAAGATTGCTCTGTTTGCCATGATCCGGACAACCAGAAGGACGAAACTACGAAGAAAGAGTTTGAGCATAGTATCCAACACACAACATTGGATAACTCGTACCTCATCTCGACTTTTCTGTGTAGTAAACAGAGTTATGACAAGCGCAGATGGAAGGCCTTACTCTAGCGCTATACTCTGAACAGAGTCAGATCAATATCAAGATAACCCATGCTTCAGCTGGAACTTTCCGCAAAGAGGATGGACTTATCTATCGACGCACGAGGCAGGGAAAGCAACTCGTGGTGCCACTACCCTTAAGACCCTATGTTATGAAAGCAGCTCATATATCCACATCGAGAGAACATGTTTCAGTGGGAATCAACATGAGTAACCTTAAGGAGGTTTACTTTTGGCCTCGACGGTGGGCGGAAGTTCGTCAGTTCGTTCAAAGCGGTACACACTGCCAAGCGAGAAAGTCAGTCACTCGCCACCGCGATAGGGGAATAGAGGATAACTTTACAAGAGCGAGAGAGAGAGAGAGAGAGAGAGAGAGAGAACCCAGTGCACAATAGAACACATTGAAAAGGGACCACCCCAAAGCTAGATATTTTACAAATCTCTTAGGAGAGGAGGTATGTGACAGAATGGAGCGACCCCTCTCGATCTCTGTTTCACTACGGCAGTATCAGTTGCATTTTTGTACTGATTTTTATTGTGTGCGTTCAATTGCCTCACTTTCTTTCTTTCTCTGCTATGTTTAGCAGATATTGTGTACTTTCCTTCTTACACTCCTCTCAGAGATAAGTTATTACGTCTGTTTGGTTCCCGTCCCTTTGCTAAGCCTTGGAAAGAGCGGCAGAAATAATATTAACGACAGGCTGGTTGGTAAAATTCCTTTGTACCAAATCTTGGCCTCGACAGATTAGCCCCACGAAAATGCCAGCGTAATTGTTAATCGCTGATAAAGGCCAGAGTACGGGACAGATAACGAGATTAACAAATGATATAATATCGGATGTAGGTTTAATGATGATGCTAGTGCTTTTCTACATATTTTGTTTCATGGTAATACTTAGTTTGTACTTTTCAACATATATTATTTCATGTTTATAATTAGATACTGTGAATGTGAGTATGCTATTATTTTACCTTTACAACGTTGAATTCCTTGACATTGATGGGTAAAATGTATGTGAGAATAAATGAAATCAGCATAAAAGACGAGAGAAAGGAAGGGCAGAATGTCAGACGGGTATGCGTGCCCAATTCTCAACCCTTTGAAAATAAAGTTCGTTCTGCCAGGCAATCAGTTGTTTTCATACGATATATGTAAGAGATGACCTTTTCATCATGTTCAAAATTTTCCCATGTTGGAAATATTTTGAATTTCCGCACGGGACATAAATGTTTGAAAACGATTGGCTTTTTACTTTAAATTTAATGTAAAGCTAAAGCTATCTAATTTAAATGTAAATAAAGTTTTATCCCGAGGGATTAAATTTAATTCTCATCTAGGGTAAGTTCTGAAATAAATGAAATGGCAGAATAGAATAAAGGGGACACATAAGTATGTGTCGGGAAACGCAATACTCAGAAGAGCGTTTTGTTTATATTCTTTACCATACGAGGGGGCTTGAAATGACAACCTTTAATTTGCGATAGTAATTTAAAACACCGTGCCAGTATTATTGCTAAGGATGTCAAGAGTGTCCTGCAAGTGGCACCACGGCGCAGACTAACCACATGACGTCACAGTATGAGTTTAAAGATGGCCGCCGCACTAGTGACATGCAACAAAGAATAGCAGCGTTCTGTTATCCGTTTTTTTAGCAACGAAGGGATGAAACCTATAGAAAGTCATCGGCGAATTATGGTCCAGTACGATGATGCATGCCTGTCACTCCAGCAAGTGTACGAGTGGAGTAGGAAATTCCAAAACGGCGTCAGTTCTACGATAGACTGTTCTCAACCGGGTCAGGCACACCGAGTAGTGACCCCAGAGTCAATTGCAGCAGTTGAACGCACCGTAACGGAAAATCGCCGAGTGACTGAACGAAATAGCCGCATTTCTGGATATTAGTCAAGGTTCAACACACCACATCATCCATGATGTGCTCCAGTTCCACAAAGTCTCAAGAACGTTTGCGGCGCATTGAAGCAGAAGGTGGGGGTTTCCTAGCGAGAATTGTTACTGGAAATGAAACCACCCGCCGGAACCCAAGAGAGCGAGCAAGGAATGGCGCCATACCTCCTCACCGAAACCGAAGACGTTCCGCACGTAGCCATTTGCAGGGGTGAACGAGGCGTTATTTTAGAGCACTACATGCCCAGGGGGAACACTGTCACCGTACTGGACCTCGTGGTTATTGGTGGTACCAGCAGAAAGTACTATCTCTGGAACAAGAAGGGAACAGTGGCATAAGCTTTAATACGAGGCACCAGCTTTGTAGACTCTCCTTGACATTTCTGGGAAACGAGCTTCTCCCGACACCTTGACCAGCGACGAGCGTGAGCAGTGTATAAAGAACCCATCAGCGGGAGCAGAAACTACTATTGGCAGCTAAGTGCAAAATATACGCTGCCAAAGTGAACTTTTTCCCATCCACTCTACTATCAATCAATGAGGAAACATTTCTTCTAAACTGTTCAATTATTTTCTAACTGTTAAAACTTGAGTGATTATTAAATTTGGTTATTTGTAATTTTACAAATTTAACTTCGATTTAATCCTTTTAAATGTACTGCATGTTTGTCTCAATCAATTTACTACACACACTCTAAACAGAGGTATTCCAGAATAATAAGAATGCCACTGAGTAAATCAGAGTTGGGGGTTTAACGAGCTAAAATTAATCATTGCTTAATTCTTCACAAAAGTGGTCGGCAGATCCTAGAATTAACGTGCTCAGCCAAAGCAGCATTGTTTTCACTTATCTAAATATCTCGTGAAGACCCTCTTTGTGATAGAAGTTTCATTACCCTTCTATCTACATCCCTGCCAAGAGTAATCTTGTGCGAAGGAAGACACCTTTGAAGCCCATATTAGATACTCTTGAGTTTTGGCCACCGTTGGACCACTACTGCAAAGCAGGGGAGGCAGTACCGTCACACCTCACTATCTCTATTTTTCTGTAAATGTGTATGCGTGCTTACATCATGCCATCCCTCTATCCCCATGTTTAATTAAATGTGAATGTGTGTTTACATCCCGTCACACCTCTATCAATATTTGTCTGTACTTGTGTATATGTGTGTTTACATCCCGTCACACCTCTATCAATATTTTTCTGTACTTGTGTATATGTGTGTTTACATCCCGTCACACCTCTATCAATATTTTTCTGTACTTGTGTATATGTGTGTTTACATCCCGTCACACCTCTATCAATATGTTTCTGTACTTGTGTATATGTGTGTTTACATCCCGTCACACCTCTATCAATATGTTCTGTACTTGTGTATATGTGTGTTTACATCCCGTCACACCTCTATCAATATTTTTCTGTACTTGTGTATATGTGTGTTTACATCCCGTCACACCTCTATCAATATGTTCTGTACTTGTGTATATGTGTGTTTACATCCCGTCACACCTCTATCAATATTTGTCTGTACTTGTGTATATGTGTGTTTACATCCCGTCACACCTCTATCAATATTTGTCTGTACTTGTGTATATGTGTGTTTACATCCCGTCACACCTCTATCAATATTTTTCTGTACTTGTGTATATGTGTGTTTACATCCCGTCACACCTCTCAATATCAATATTTGTCTGTACTTGTGTATATGTGTGTTTACATCCCGTCACACCTCTATCAATATTTGTCTGTACTTGTGTATATGTGTGTTTACATCCCGTCACACCTCTATCATTGGTTGTCTGTACTTGTGTATATGTGTGTTTACATCCCGTCACACCTCTATCAATATTTGTCTGTACTTGTGTATATGTGTGTTTACATCCCGTCACACCTCTATCAATATTTGTCTGTACTTGTGTATATGTGTGTTTACATCCCGTCACACCTCTATCAATATTTGTCTGTACTTGTGTATATGTGTGTTTACATCCCGTCACACCTCTATCAATATTTGTCTGTACTTGTGTACATGTGTGTTTACATCCCGTCACACCTCTATCAATATTTGTCTGTACTTGTGTATATGTGTGTTTACATCCCGTCACACCTCTATCAATATTTGTCTGTACTTGTGTATATGTGTGTTTACATCCCGTCACACCTCTATCAATATTTGTCTGTACTTGTGTATATGTGTGTTTACATCCCGTCACTCCTCTATCAGTATTTGTCTGTACTTGTGTATATGTGTGTTTACATCCCGTCACACCTCTATCAATATTTGTCTGTACTTGTGTATGTGTGTGTATATCCCCCCACACCTCTATCAATATTTGTCTGTACTTGTGTATATGTGTGTTTACATCCCGTCACACCTCTATCAATATTTGTCTGTACTTGTGTATATGTGTGTTTACATCCCGTCACACCTCTATCAATATTTGTCTGTACTTGTGTACATGTGTGTTTACATCACGCCACCCTTCTATCCCTAACTTTTTCTACCGAAAAAAGCGCTGATATACATGTCTTCTTCTTTTATCCTTCGCTTATCCTCTAAACTTGATTGGTTTTGTTGCCATTATTAACAATCTTTTCTTTGTGGTCGTTCTGTCTCAACTTTGGCACACTAACTACCACTCTTACACAATTTCTCTTACTTACATACATTTTCCAACACGATTTCTCTCACTTACATACATTCTCCAACACGATTTCTCTCAGTCTCTCAACACGCTCTCACTTTCGCTCGAACACATGTCCTCTATTTCTCTCTCTCTCTCTCTCTCTCTCTCTCTCTCTCTCTCTCTCTCTCACACACACACTTTCTTACACTCTCTGACACACCTTCAACCTCTCATACACATTTTCTGACACACCTTTATCCTCTCATATACATTCTCTGACACTTTTCGCAGTCTCTCTCCCACGTTCTCTGAGACACTACTCAGCTTGTCTTACACACTTACTCTGTTTCACTCTCGAATTTAATCTCTATCTCTCTCTCTCAGTTTTTCTCAATGTTGAGTACTCTCACTTTCACTTCCATGCTCGTTCACACATCGATACATTTTCCCTCACTTCCACATACACTTTCTCCTGGTATTTCACTTATTATTTTTTTTTCTATTTCTGAACAAGTTCACGCCATGAGCAATCATCTGGCTTGACTGACCGTTGAACTCTGCGGTTTCTATCATACACCTTGTCCAGCTGGGGTTACTATCAGTGCAGTTCTTGGCGTAGTGTGAGGAGATTCCTAAGGAGGTATTTATCAAACCGGAAATGTCGTCAATGCAGTTGTTCCTTGGACCGCTAGCATTACACTGAAAGCACATAAGGCTATCTGGAAGATCGGACACAAATGGAAAGAAAATGGACAAGCATCAGACTACCTGGCAGTTCGGATATTTAAAATATATGTTTCATAATTATGTATACAAACTTCGAATGCATGCATATAATTCTCACACATGCCATCATACTAGCACATTCACATCAACACATCCAGGAAAAAACGAATAGACTTAATAAGTTTAGCCAGCAGGTGGGCTTGAACATCAATTTAAAAAAGTCAGAGGTCATGACGCTCAATGTGAGCAACCCTGAGCCCATATCAGTAAGGAATCAGCAATTGGTACAGACAGATACCTTGTAAAGTCCTGTGTAAAGTGGTCATTCGGTGTCATATGGTGTTACTGAGATCAGGCATGCTCCAGTCTACCCAGCTGTAAATGGGTAACTCACCCTAGTCCTGAGTTAGGGAAGGCAACGGCAGCTGTAAACAGTAGTTTCCCTCAAAGGCTCCAGGGGAAGCAGGCCCTAAACTTGGTCACTTCAACCGACGCAGGATGGTGTATATATGGAGTAGAAGTGTAGAGTGTGATTAACGCGAATGGTGTACTGTTCGTGTTCTGATCAATCTAATCACTCATACACTTGTGTCTACAAGGCACCAATGCAGACTGCTGGAATCTTTGTTTACACAGTTTATTTAGACGCACACACTGGGACATAACGAGTAAATCATGGGTACAGGTTGACACATCAATTTGCAGGCATACATAGTAGATCCCAAGTCATGACACATTCATAAATAATGGGTAGTACATCAATAGCTTCCAATGTCATGATACATAATGGCCACATCCCCTATGTGACTAAGCGCGTCAGTGAAGGCGGATCGGTAAGTAACTAAAGTTGCTTTATGTTCACAGTTTATATCATATTATGAAACCATGGAAGGGGTTTCTATCAAAATTGAGATCTCCTTGCCACTGTCCGAATAGTAAGATACATGCCCCATTCTTTGGACAGTGATTCAAAAATACGATGACAGGAATGTAACATGGCCGCCTTCCTGAGTTGTCGCTCACTCGCTCACAGGAGGGTATATATATAAGCCAAAGTTAATTCGAAATACATATGAATGATTTCCTAAAGTTTCTCCATACAGTTCTACAGTAATCCAGTTACTTCACGTAGACATAATTGTTGTATGGAAGCCCGTCATCTTTGTCGATACAAACACGACCCTAGCGTTGCGAAGCATAATATTCCAGCTAGGTCTAACCGACATGAGATCATCAAAAATAGGGTTTGGAATTACCTGGAGTCCGAATCATACATGGTACCGTACATTAGGAGAGTCTCTAACACAAACTCTAGTAGAGACACAATCTCCTACAGAAGAAAAACCACTTCGTAAATCATTTTTACTGAAGAATCTACCAGCCCTGGAAAATGCGTAACCGCCATTGTAAACGGTACCTCGGAACTCTTCACGACTTGTCAAGACAACTCCTACTTCCGCTAGAGCGGCATAACAAGAATATAGTCCTGCCTACCCATCAAAAATATACAATATAGGACTGATTCTACTTGTACTAATAATATGTAATACATATGAATTCAGGCCATAAACATAATAAGCAAATTAATATATTTTCTGGCCCTAACAAATAAGTACGGACATGGGTGTCATATCCATGCGCCGAATCAATATCAAGAACGATTACTCCTATAATCAAAAGTGTAAAACAATCATGGATTATCTAGCTTTCCCATAGACAGCATTTTCATACACAAATGAATGAATGACTATATTTTTTCCATATTAAATAGCCATATCGATTTTTGTAATATGTGCGTCAAAATATGCACGCAACAGATTACCACACCCCTCGGGAAAAAAAAAAAATGGTACATTTTTTTTTTTTTGCAATACATCTCGGAGCAACATACAATAGGCTCACAACGCACCAATAACAATGCGCAGATGATAAGCATAAGTTTTCCGACCTTAGAGAAAGTACTTCTCTAAGTATAAATATTTCCAGAGAGGTGTCACCAACGCATACTACAATATTAGCAATGACACAATTTCTACATTAGTTTATACATAAATTTCATCTAAGATATCTTAACATCATGATCATCAAAGACGAAAGAAAAACATTGAAAGATCAGCGGTGAATAAATATCAATGAACCGCTAAGTAGTGTTACAATCAATATATGATATTACCTATGTGTACACATTTCAACATAGGAACAACTGTATCAAAGTTGTATATAATTTAACAGTTATGAATCATGTGGGCATCTAGACAAAATATCTGCCATCACATTTTCTGACCCACGGATAGCTCGCACCGAAAAATGAAATGGCTGCAGAGCAATTGCGTAACGCGTTGATCTCGCGCTCTTCAGATTTTTACTCTGAATAGCCGTAAGAGCTTTCTGGTCAGTTTCCACGATGAAATGCGCGCCAAGAAGAAATCTTTGCAGTTTAAGGATTGACCAAACCATAGCCAATAATTCACGGTCTAGGACCGAGTAGTTCTTCTCTGCGGCATTTAATTTACGAGAAATATACATCACAGGATGCAGAGTTCCAGAGTACTCTTGCATTAGTGCTGCTCCAATCCCGGTGGATGAAGCGTCACTACGAAGAATAAATGTCTTATCCTTAGAAGGCAATACTAGGATAGGTGAAGTAGAAAACATAGTTTTAACCTTATCCAAAGAGGATTGACATTCTTGAGTCCAATGGACTACATTAGGAGACCCTTTCTTTAGCAAGGAAGAAAGAGGTGACATAATGGAGGACAGATTCGGAATGAATCGTCCATAAAAATTGTATTAGACCTAAGAGACTTCGCACTTGCTTTTTAGTCTTAGGAATAGAAATGTTAAGTATCTTACTTGTATTATGGTCTTCTGTTTTTAGGAACCCATGACCAACACGGTGTCCTAAGAAAGATATTTCGCTAAAACCAATACATGCTTTCGATGGTTTCGCTGTCAGGTTATGCTCGCGTAAGATAGACAATAGTTCATTTATCCCATTATAGTGATCGTTCCAAGTATCACTGAAAAAACAGATGTCATCAAGATATGCAATGACATCTGAGCGATGAGATAGGATTCGACGCATCATGCGTACGAATGTTGCAGGGGCGTTCATAAGACCGAAAGGCATGAAATTCCATTGGAATAGACCCCTAGGCGTCGAAAAAGCAGTAAACGGTTTGGCGTGTTCGGATAATGGAACTTGCCAATATCCCTTAGACAAATCGAGTTTAGTAAAGAAATGAGAATTCGATAGTCTCGTAAGTAGCTCTTCTAGTAAAGGCATAGGTTCAGCATCAAATTTCGTCACTTGGTTCAATTTGCGATAATCCACGCAAAGAAGTATGTTATTGTCTTTTTTTCGTACAATAACCATCGGCGAAGAATATGCTGATGTGGATGGTTCAATAATTTTTAACTCTATCATCTCATCCAACTCTTTCTCTACTTGTGCTTGAAAATGTATCGGGATAGGATACGGTCTGACTCTTATAGGACTATGGTCAGTAAGAATAATGTCATGTTGAATGACATCAGTTTGACCAGGAATGTCAGTAAGGACATCCTGAAATTGTTCTAACATAGTAGAAACTTGTTTCTGCTCTCCTGGAGATAATTCGGGAGAAATTGCAACATCTTTCCATGATTCATTAGAGTGAAGAGGAATCATTGGAAAAGGTAGATTTACATCCGAGAAACTCGTTTCCTCATCCTGTATTACTGACAGAGATGAGTACTGTCCATGATGGACTGGAAAATCGTCCGTTGCCTGGAAAACAGGTTGTAAATAATCCGGACGTTCATGGAATTCCGTGAGCATGTTGATGTGGAAGGTTTTACGCTTCCCGTCAATATCGACGATATAGTCAACATCGGAAACTTTTGATATTATATCGTACGGACCTTTCCAAGAAATAAGAAGTCTATTTTCCCTACAAGGTAGCAAGACGAATGCTTTGTCACCTGGACAAAGTTGTCACAAGCATCTCTTTTTATTGGCAAATTCCCTTGCCTTCTGTTTCGCAAATTCAGAAGAAGCAGTTGCCAATTTGCATGCTTCAATAATCTTGTGTCTAAGTGCGATGACATATTCATAAGAGGATTTTGTGTCATCGACAATATTATCAGCAGTTATAAGATCATGAAGTAAGGACATAGGACCTCGCGGTTTCGCGCCAAACACAAGTTCAAAGGGAGAAAATCCTGTATGTTCGTTGGCGACCTCTCTATATGCAAAGAGAGCCGCGGGTAAAACCCTATCCCAATCCTGAGGATGATCTTCTGTTATCTTACCTAGTAGGTTTTTCAGAGTTCTATTCAGACGTTCCACCATCCCATTGGACATAGGATGATAAATACTACTCAGCGATCTCTCTATCTTAAGAGTCGACATTACTTGAGACATGGTATCCGATATGAGTTGGGTACCATGGTCGGATAATATTTCTGCTGGAAACCCCAGACGAGAAAATATTAACCAAAGAGCATCTGCGACATCAGCAGTAGTTATGCTCTTTAGAGGAACAGCCTCCGGCCAACGTGTGCACATATCAACACACGTCAAAATAAATTGGTGTCCTCTAGCAGACTTTATCTTAAATGGACCAATGATGTCTATCGCCATTTTTTGAAATGGTCGAATGGGAATGTCTGCAGCCTGAATAGGTGCATCATGGCGTGGACCTCTGGATTTAATCTCTTGACATACTTTACAAGATCGACAATAGATTCGTATGTCCTTATTCACAGCAGGCCAAAAGAAAGATTCAAGAACTCTAGCTTTAGTACGGGAAAAAACCCATATGTCCAGCACACTGCGAATCATGAGCGTGCTGTAAGATTTTAACTCTCATATTTTTAGGCACAAGGATTTGAGAATGAATGGACTTAGCGGAGTCTTGTACCATACGTACAAGTACGCCATTCTTCATCGTAATCCAAGATTTACGATTTGTATCCTTATTCGGATCACCTTTTGTTGCCAGAGTAAAGAATTTCTTTAGAGTAGGATCATCTTCCTGCTGTTTTATAAAGGAATCATGGGAAATCTCCAAGGGATCATCTTGGATCTGCGCATTATTATCTTCAGAATTTGAAGATTGCGGCATATTAAGAGCTTGAGCCCTAGTGATTACTGCATTAGCAGATTGCATATTAACATTTTCCCAATTAGAAATTTGCTGTGGAGTGCATTCTTTCACTCTATGAATGCGACCGATGATAAGATCAGCGATCGGATTCGGCAAGAGACATGCTTGCACCTCTCCTGTAAAGAAAGGCGTAGCAATATTGATAATGGCAGTGGAGTACTTCTCCAATGTGCCACCAAATGTTACACATTTGACTATATTGCCTGTAGCTCGAGAAGGATTTACGAGTGATTGCCTCACTCCGATGGTAGTGCACCCCGAATCGAAAAGAATTGATACCGGAGTACCATCTATTAGGCCTCTATTGAAGACGAGAGCACCCCTTCCATTATGCGCGATTGACGCAGGGAGAGCGGGAAGCGGGTGACCGCAGCTTAAAGTAGAAACTGTGGTTGGATCGAATAATGTTTTGCATTGCGAACACTCAGATGCTCTAGCAAAATCGAAAGCGGAATTTGCTACACTATTGGAGTCTTTTTTATCATTATTCTGATTACCGGCGTCGTGGAACTCCTGTTGTGCAGAGTTAGCCTGGTAATAAGATTTACCACGTCTTTTGTGTTGTGATCTACCTCGGTTATAATTGTCTCTATAATTATTATTTCCTCTGTTATAACCCCTATTTGGGTTTGAATCATAATATTCATGATCATAATCATCACGCTCATTATACTGAGTATCCCTGTAATATTGGTTCTTTTGTCTCCATGAAGCACTTGGGTAGTTCCTATAACTACTCCCTTTTCGAGAATTTCTAAAATTATGGGTACCCCTCGCGTGTCGAGGACTATCAGCCCGATTCCAGTTCTTCGAAGAAGAACCCTGATTTGAGTGGTTATCTTGGTTTTGATACTTATTCCAATTAACCTTTTTATCAAATTTATTTTTAGCTCCTTGGAATTTGTGTGAGTAATTCTGATTATATTCTGTTGCCGACGCAACTGGCATACTCTCTTTGATGTTCGAGTTACTAAGAATCATGTCAGGGTGTGCCGTGGCATACTGGTCACAATATTCTTCCATTTGCTTTGATGTACTAGGTTTACGCTCATGTAAGAACTCTAGGAATGGTTTATTTACCGAAGACATGACCTTGTCTCTTAGCAATAAATCCGTAAGACCATCAAATGTTTTCTCTATTTTGGATAATTCAATCCATCGTAAGAGTGTAAGTCGTGCTTTTGAAATGAAATCTGAGAATTCTAAACCTACCTCAGGTCTCATTGTTTTAAACAAAAGACGATAACCTTCTTCTGACAGCTGATATCTCTTTATCAAAGCTGCCCTAATAGCATCGTAATTATCCTTGTCGGCCTCTTGAACCAAAGATAACTTAGTCAGAGACTCCCCTTTTAAATTTTCAGACAACTGATGCACATACTGTGATTTGTCAACATTATGAGCTCGACAAGCACGTTCAAATCTATCAAGCCAGAATGTTATATCATCACTGGCAGAGTTGAACGCTGGCACCTTGACCTTATAATTAAAAGGTTTACCATTACCACCAGATGCCTGATTAATATTACTCATACTTGTCAATTTCAATTTCTCTAATTCAAACTCATGTTCTCTTATTGCTTTTCTCTCTTCAGCTTCTCTATCTAATCTTTTCTGTTCAGCTGCAGCAGCAGCTTCTAATTTTTTCTGTTCAGCTGCAACTTCTAATTTTTTCTGTTCTGCTGCAACTTCTAATTTTTTCTGTTCTGCTGCAACTTCTAATTTTTTCTGTTCTGCATCAAATCTCCTTTCCTCCACTTGCATCTGCAATTTCTTTAGTTCAGCAGCAGTATCAGCTTCTTTTTCTAATCTTTTTTCTTCAGCCAGAGCTTTTCTCTCTTCAGCAGCAGCTTTTTTCTCTTCAGCAGCAGCTTTTCTCTCTTCAGCAGCAGCAGCAGCTTTTTTCTCTTCTGCAGCTAATGCTTTGTCATATTGAGCAACAGCCCATTGTTCTAAGTCTTTCCCAGTCTTATCAAGAGATTTTCCTTGTGCAATAAAGTAATCTAATGTAGACATCTTGTCTTCTTAAATCAGAAACCTGAAAAAGTAAATAAATTACCCTATTTCACTTTAACGGGAGACAAGTCTATACCATAGACTTAGTCTTAGTGAAAAACTTGTATGGTTATTTTGTTTATCATATAACCAATGATAACTTGAGTACCTGTGGGAAACAATAACTGTATATCTCAAATACTGTGGGAGACAAGCCTTACAAAGGTCTTGTATACCTTAATGTAATCAATGATCACTTGAGTACCTGTGGAAAATAATATTTCCTATACCAATCACTTTGGGAGACAAGCCTTACAAAGGTCTTGTACACTTTGTTTTATAACAATAATAATCATAAAGTACTGATCTGTACTATAATATAAGTGTATTCAACTATACCTCCTATGTCATATGTCAACTAAAGACATTACAAAGGACAAACAAGAAAAGACAATCTGAAAACATTTGCAGAGATCAAATTAAATTAAATAGGAGAAATGAAAAAAAAAATGATCACAGAATCTGTGATGATAACTGCAATAAGATAACAAGACAAATAACGCCACAGTGTATAAACATAAGGGTGTAAAGAACTGAAATGAAAGGAAAGATGAGACCTACAATTATACAAACAAATCAAACAAAAATAAAGAACAGAAAAATGTTACAAATACAAATATGAAACAGTCGTCACAACTAACCAAATATTTGCAAACTATGTTGCATGCAAATTTCAATTAAGAAATTTCTCCCTATAGAACGCCAGAACAAGACCAATATCACTTGGTATTTCCTGTTCTAGTCACCTCCCATCCAGGCCCGCAAACACATAACAATCACACATATAAACAAATAATATATAACATAAATATATATAAATCATCAATGTGTGTATCATATAATGGAATGTGTTGTAGTTGCAATGTATTGTACTGTATGCTCAGTTTTAACAAATTAGACTACCACTTTATTGAGTAATAGATTTGCTTTCTAACTATTACACTGTTCATTTTTTTTGAGCACATTAGAAGATCCACCGATGAAATTTGCACTTTATTTTCAACATTGCTCTTCTATTACAGCAGGATAAACAATCACTAGTTTAGAACACTGACTGTACTGTCCCAAATGTCAACAAGTGCTGACCCAGATATTGCTACACTTGTCAGAACAGGTCAAGCTGACATTGATTGTATAGCTGTCCTACTGGTGTTGATGTGGTCAAACAAATGTTCTTGCAACTGTAAAATGTGATTCTCAACACAACAAAACTGCGTAGGCTGGACCCAGGAATCTGGCTCACCACTGTAGAGTGCTGTGTAAAGTAGTCATTCGGTGTCATATGGTGTTACTGAGATCAGGCATGCTCCAGTCTACCCAGCTGTAAATGGGTAACTCACCCTAGTCCTGAGTTAGGGAAGGCAAAGGAAGCTGTAAACAGTAGTTTCCCTCAAAGGCTCCAGGGGAAGCACGCCCTAAACTTGGTCACTTCAACCGACGCAGGATGGTGTATATATGGAGTAGAAGTGTAGAGTGTGATTAACGCGAATGGTGTACTGTTCGTGTTCTGACCAATCTAATCACTCATACACTTGTGTCTACAAGGCACCAATGCAGACTGCTGGAATCTTTGTTTACACAGTTTATTTAGACGCACACACTGGGACATAACGAGTAAATCATGGGTACAGGTTGACACATCAATTTGCAGGCATACATAGTAGATCCCAAGTCATGACACATTCATAAATAATGGGTAGTACATCAATAGCTTCCAATGTCATGATACATAATGGCCGCATCACCTATCTGACTAAGCGCGTCAGTGAAGGCGGATCGGTAAGTAACTAAAGTTGCTTTATTTTCACAGTTTATATCATATTATGAAACCATGGAAGGGGTTTCTATCAAAATTGAGATCTCCTTGCCACTGTCCGAATAGTAAGATACATGCCCCGTTCTTTGGACAGTGATTCAAAAATACGATGACAGGAATGTAACATGGCCGCCTTCCTGAGTTGTCGCTCACTCGCTCACAGGAGGGTATATATATAAGCCAAAGTTAATTCGAAATACATATGAATGATTTCCTAAAGTTTCTCCATACAGTTCTACAGTAATCCAGTTACTTCACGTAGACATAATTGTTGTATGGAAGCCCGTCATCTTTGTCGATACAAACACGACCCTAGCGTTGCGAAGCATAATATTCCAGCTAGGTCTAACCGACATGAGATCATCAAAAATAGGGTCTGGAATTACCTGGAGTCCGAATCATACATGGTACCGTACATTAGGAGAGTCTCTAACACAAACTCTAGTAGAGACACAATCTCCTACAGAAGAAAAACCACTTCGTAAATCATTTTTACTGAAGAATCTACCAGCCCTGGAAAATGCGTAACCGCCATTGTAAACGGTACCTCGGAACTCTTCACGACTTGTCAAGACAACTCCTACTTCCGCTAGAGCGGCATAACAAGAATATAGTCCTGCCTACCCATCAAAAATATACAATATAGGACTGATTCTACTTGTACTAATAATATGTAATACATATGAATTCAGGCCATAAACATAATAAGCAAATTAATATATTTTCTGGCCCTAACAAATAAGTACGGACATGGGAGTCATATCCATGCGCCGAATCAATATCAAGAACGATTACTCCTATAATCAAAAGTGTAAAACAATCATGGATTATCTAGCTTTCCCATAGACAGCATTTTCATACACAAATGAATGAATGACTATATTTTTTCCATATTAAATAGCCATATCGATTTTTGTAATATGTGCGTCAAAATATGCACGCAACATACCTTCACATACCTAGGAAGCATAGTAACACCAGACGGCAGGGCAGGCAAAGACATCAACATCAGAATGAATAAGGCAAGAACAGCCTTCTTTAGCCTAAACAACATCTGGAAGTCCTCATAATACAGCACAAGCACAAAATTAAGATTATATCAGAGCTGTGTGCTTTCTGTGCTTCTCTATGGTGCGGAATGCTGGAGAGTTACAGAGAAGGAAATGTCGAAATTGTCCTCTTTTCACACAATATGCCTAAGAAAAATTCACCGAATCTTTTGACCGAATACCATCACCAACCAAGATCTGCTTTCTCGGAGCAAGCAAGAGGACATGCACACCATCATAGCTGGCAGATGCTGGAGCTGGGTTGGCCATGTCCTCAGAAGAGACCCCGATGCCATCACAAGAACAGCTATGCTTTGGACCCCTGAAGGAAAACGAAAGAGAGGCCGACCAAAAACAACCTGGCGGAGGACTGTGGAGGCTGAGATGCAAAGAATGAACCAGAGTTGGGGCACTGTACGAAGGATGGCCGCCGACCGAGCAAAGTGGAATCAATTTGTTGTTGCCCTACAAGACGCCACTAGGCGTGATGGCCACTGACTGTTTTGACGGTCGGCGGCTAAGGATCAAAGAAGAAGACATGCCATCAGATTATTACTCATGTAGTATTTTATAAAGGTTTGTGTTAAACAGTGAGGGACCTGAGACTTCAAATTAAAATTACATGTTTCATTATTTATTTACTAACAATACAGAATGGCAGTCAGTTAGTTGTTCATCACTGTGAACTATGCATTGTTGCAAATCGTCGACACTTTGAACATTTGTCACTTTAAATGTGAAAATGTCATAATTATATCTCAAGTGATAGTTGAGTCATTAGCATTTAAAGGGTGCATACATAATTTTTGTTACATATATATAACTAGAGTACAAAGAAAGTAACAGCCAAATGCATTATAAAAAACGTGAATAATTTGACAAGGAAGCTAACAGTTAAATACAAGTAGATAAAAGGTTCTATCAAATACAGCAATGGAAACATGCCGAGTAAGATAATAGTGCACACAGTTTGAACAGATAGAAGAGATTATCGATTACTTCATACTCCAGTCTGACCAGATGTGAATGGGTACTTGACTGCACTTGAGTTAGGAGAGGCAGAGACAGCGATGAATGGAACTGGCCAACCCATCTCTTTAAAGCTGAGACCTAGTATAGTAAAGTCTCTAACAGATCACGCCCCTGCTACAATATCTGCTATAGATCTACCCTTACTGTTTACTAGTTCATGGCAACAGAAGATTAGACCGTTATCTATTGAACAACTGGAGCCGTGTTGAGTGGAAAGATTCTGAAAACAACTTTCTTTGTGGGACATAACAGCTGGTGAAAAGTGGCTAGATAGAACTGTTAATATTTAGTCATTCTGGTTGTGAGGTAGAACTTACCAGCCACTCTTCCTAAACAGACAAACGTGAGTACACACGAGAAGATGACTTCAACTGGAGACCTCCAGTGACACTGCCTTGTTGTCGTTCTCATGTTCCGAACATCCGTTAGCCTGCAAATAAAAATAAGTTGCTGTCTCTGTCGTTGTCCTTACTTTTCTGGAATTGTTGTCATGGATATGGTTAGGTACCACGTGTAGTTGCTGATGAAGGAAGATTAGTACTGCTACACATTCTGACATGTCGTAATAGCTGTGACTAATTTGAGTTTTGTCTAAGGTTGGTCAACTTACCGTCTTCAAACAAAACAACATATTATTAATTGTCTAATGCTAGTTAAGAACAATGAAAAATCTCGCCAGCGATTCGGAAAAAAAGCGGAAATTGTGCACATTGCACCCTGAAAGCAAAAGTGAAAACACATTAAAAGAGCAGACAGCCCTTTCAATTTATTGGTGGTGCATTGACGAGTGACCATAAGACATGATAAGTTTAACTACACAGATGACATGATACGTTTAACTACACAGATGACATGATAAGTTTAACTACACAGATGACATGATACGTTTAACTACACAGATGACATGATACGTTTAACTACACAGATGGCATGATACGTTTAACTACACAGATGACATGATACGTTTAACTACACAGACGACATGATACGTTTAACTACACAGATGACAGGAAGTTGACATGGAATAGAAAGGTATCCAATGACAACAGAACGTTTAAGGACGTCATCAGGGCATGCAACAGAAAGAGCACAATTTAATTATTTCTGGCCATGTTTTGGCGGGTTACTTGCCAGTTGTTACATAAACTACCACTGCACATGCGTATGAATACTTCGGTACAGGCTTTTTGCAAGACTTCCGGCAACAGCGGTAAATGCATGCTCTAGCGGGAGAGATAATAGAAATGATGATGAAGGCGATGATCATATGGGTCCGCATTTAAAATACAAATGAAACAAGAAGTGAGTAAAACGTTGTGTTGATGGATAGGAATAACATTCAGGAAACTTATTTATAGCGTTACAATTTAGTCCTTATTCAGGAATACTCAGGGTAAAAGTGGTAATCACCATCTGCTGCCATCTCCATAAAGAACGTTGGCTGTAATGGATCTCCATCGTCTTCTCTCTCTTGTCTTGATGGTGCACTCTGATAAACTCTTTCCTGTCCATCTCTTGATATTATCTTCTCTCTGTTAGGCGCTGTCTTCCCCTTTAACGTTTGCCTTCAACTCTGCCTTCTATTATGGTCTTCAGCAACGTGGTATGTCTTTTTTATGTGGCTAAAATATTCTAGATGCCTAATTTTGATCTCCTTCATTTGTTCTCTTTTCACACTTGGGTTTTCTAACACCTTATAAAAGTGGTAAAGGGAGGGTATAAACAAGTGGAGAAGGGAACAGAAGACATATGAACTGGATAAAGAAGGCATGGGAAGACTTTTAGCGGATGGCACGGTCTAGGAGGGCGTGGCCTGGATTTGTTAATGAGCAGAAAGGCAATGAATGACTAAATAAATGAGTATAAAATAAGCATCTAAGATTGTTAATTTCAAATACATCTTTTTTATTAGATCATTAACTGCGTTTTTTTATGATAATTCTTACAGTAGACGCTTTATGCCAACAGTCTGTTTTTTTTTTTCCTTTGTTACTCTCAAAGAAATAATAGGGAGCAGATTATATGTATATACTTATACGTACAAGGTCAGGGTCAGATCTTCTACGACGTTTGAGGGCTTGATTGTCGGCGGTAATATTACTGGGTTCCGGGATCGAACTATGGCGTCACGCACCTGTTTACACAGCGGTAAATGGATACTTGACTCCGTTGTTGAGTTAGGGAAGACAAGGTGAGGTAGGGAAGACAAGGTGAGGTAGGGAAGACAAGGTGAGGTAGGGAAGACAAGGTGAGGGAGGGAACTGGTCATGCCTCTGTATAAAATGATGGAACCTATTGTTATTGTTGACCAGAATCGACGTCATTGCACTCCGGACAAACCCATAGGTACTCAGTCTCCCTCAGCAAATGTCGAAGGGTATGAATGCTAATTGTTCCTGCTGCACGCTGGTTGTATACATGAAGGATGCATCCTCTCATACGTACATCTCTGCCGATCTTACGTTTGATTCTAAATTCCAGTATTCGTAGCTTCGATGATTCATCGATTGCAGTGTCATTCTCTAATAGGCGACATTAATTGTCCTCAATTTGTCTCCCACTTCCATATCCAGTTGCACCTTCTATATGTGCTCTTGAAGCTAGTCTGTTAGCTCTTGAAGCTAGTCTGTTAGCTCTTGAAGCTAGTCTGTTAGCTCTTGAAGCTAGTCTGTTAGCTCTTGAAGCTAGTCTGTTAGCTCTTGAAGCTAGTCTGTTAGCTCTTGAAGCTAGTCTGTTAGCTCTTGAAGCTAGTCTGTTAGCTCTTTCATTGCTGCCTACCCCTGCATGATCAGGACAGTAGACCCACACCAGTTCCTGAAGATTCGAGGCTTCTATAGATGTTTTCCATTTATGCTAGAGCCATCCTCTTTGGACCTCTCGAAGCATGAACTGAGAGTCTGACACAAAAACTGCCCATGGTAATGAAGTTTCAGACAGCTACCTTAAGGCTGCAGTAGCTGCCCCTACCTCCATTCTCATGCTGGAGGTTGTTATCATGTAAGCCCCACTATGATCTGCGACGATTCTGCCCTTTACTCTAGCAGAGAAGCCCCACCATGATTTCTTACCATGAAGTACAGACCCATTAGTGTACACAATGGCATCATCATCCCCAGCATGATCATTTAACAGCTCATCAATTTCCAGCTCTGCTCTCCCATTGGCCCAAATTCAGCCCTCTGTACCAAGGCTGATGATGCCTTGCTGATAGTAAATTCAGTTCTCACTTGACTTACTCCACTCTTCTCCCTTGAATATATTGTCAGTTGTGGTCACCTGTCTAATAGTTGCCCCTGCCTGCACCATCCATGATATCCCCCTCTTTATTCTTGCTCCTTTGATGTCAGCTATGTTCCCATGCAGAGGATGCCTTTTGTCTGTGGTTACTCGCATATAAGCTTTGTCCTGGGCCATCGCATATCTGGATCTGATTGACAGCCGTACGGTGGTCCTTAACTCTTCACTCGCCATGCGTCAGTATCTGCCTTCACAGATTATCTTTACTTTTACCTCCACAGATTACCTTTACTTTTACCTTTTTTCTTATACAGGCTGATTGACGAGCCACGTCCTATTTTTAACATTGTTAATATCCTCGCTTGCATCCATTGCATATATATGACAGAAATGTCAGAACATTGAGCAGTAAATTTGACAAATAAACATATATATTATTTAATTCCCAGAAACTAAATAAAAACAGAAAACAATCTAACATGGCCAATGAACTAACTCAAAAAGAGAGAGAAAAAATTGCTGCATGGTATGAAATCAGACTGACTCTCACGTTTTGTTGTAATGTTAATGTGATATTGCATAATGTTTAAGAAAATAAAGAATTTGACTGACAATATTTTGATGTACTCGTAAATAACAGATGTGCCGTCAGCTAATAAATCATGAATGTTGACTGTAAACGGCATGGCACATGATGGTAATGGGTATTCCTAATGGTAAGGTAAAGTTAGTCCCACAACAGATACTGCAGTAGAAGAATAAAGTGTTAGAAACCTCAGCATACCAAGTCCAACTATTTTGTGACGTTATGTGACCAGTTCCATTCCTCGCTGTCTTCTGCTTTACCTAGCTCAGGAGCAGAGTCACAACAGCTGTTTTAAGTTTTAAGATTGTGACAGAATGGAGCGGCTCCTATGGATCGTTGTTTCTCTCCGGCAGTATCGGTACATTTGTGGACCTAATTTTAATTTGTGCTTTCAATTATCGTACTTTTCTTTCTTTCATCGTTATTTTTCGGCTAAGTAGCAGATATTTGAGTATTGTTGAATTGCTTGACACTCCCTGTAGGTGATAATAATCACATTTGCTTAACGCTGCCCAAATTTGCTGAGATAATTACTCGCAGTCGCAAGGGAGTGGCACAGCTTGGCTAAGATTAGCACAAAATCTCATGTACGCGGCGGAACTTATGACATAAGTGTTTCATGTCCTACTTGTTATGACAATAGTACTTTCTGATAAAGTAATGATGGTTACATTTTGAACACGCTGTTGTATGAGTTTACCGAACTGTCTGTAAGTTTGCACACAAGGGCATCAGACATCTTATTACTTTATACGGGAGAGTTGACCTCAGCCTTACGTTACAAATTATCCGATGTCGGAATATTTTGAAATTACCCCGTAACCAGCCTGTTTGAATATGATTGGATTTTTTTGATAGCTCATAACAAACGATGGCGTGGGAAGGCAGGGAATATAATCTGATCATTTTCTCAAGCTATTTCACTTAAGACATCGCTCGCCAAGACACCAGACTTCTACAGTAAAGAATTAGAATTCAGAATTCCTTCTTAAAATACCGGACACCTTTTATTTGAATATTTATCAGGACTTACAATATAGCCCAGAAAATCTCTAACATTTTAAATAAGGAAACCGAGACTGAGGAAACTGAAGGACCACAATCGAAGTCAGAGAGGGGACTTATTAAATTAACCACATCCAGACGTGTGTAAGAGGCCGATGCAAGTCTCTTTTATTCATCTGAGCAAAATGTCTGTGAGTCAGGATTGGCGTACGTGGTGATTTACATTTCATATTTATTACTAACATGTGAACATATATATATATACGTATATATTACCATGTGAATTTTGATATGTGAAACTCGCTTGTGGATGTCAAAGTCATTTGAGGCTGGCAACCTTAGCGTATAGAATGATGATTCATGAACCACCGCTGCACGGGCTGGTGATTGCTCTATTGATAATTTCGTAAAGAGAACTAAAAGCAAAAAGAGGTTCCAGGTTCCCTATGGAGCAGGGAGGGAAAGATGAAAGAAATGATGTACATTCGAAGTATAATACTTACATTTTCAAAGCAGTGTAAATGTCCCTATAAACATAGTCACTTTAAAATTAATGTAAGTTTTCAAGTTTAACCAGTGTAAATGTCTATGTGAAAATATTCATTTTAAAGTAATGGAAGTTTCAAACTTTTCAATCAGTGTAAAACATAAATGAAAACATATTCAATTTGTATTGTGAAAACTTTTAAATCAGTGGAGATATATATGTAAACAGACTCTATCTGTATTATTAACCTTTTCATTTAAATATAAAGTAACTATGAAAGCTATTCTATTTAAATGTAAAGAAAGTTTTATCCCGAGGGATTAAATTTAATTCTCATCGAGGGTAAAGTCTGAGTAATTGGGATGGTGGTATGGGAAGATAGGAACCCATAACTATGGATGGAAAACGCCGTACTCAGAAGAGCGTTTCGTTCTATTCTTTTACCATAGTTATTGGTGGTACCAGCAGAAAATACTATCTCTGGAACAAGAAGGGAACCGTGGCCTAAGCTTCAAGACGAAGGACCAACGTGGTAGACTCTCCTTGACCTTTCTGGGAAACGAGCTACCCCCGACAACCTTGATCAGAGACGAACGTGAGCAGAGTGAAAAGAATCAACCCATAAGAAGGAACAAAACAGTCATTGGCAGCTAAGTTCAAATCTATGCTGCCACTTGAACTTCTTGAAACATCTCACATTCCATAAAGACTGTGATGATAACTCTTCTTGATCCATAACTATTCAAATTATTTTCCAACTGATAAAACCTAAAGTGATTATTAAATTTCGTTATTTGTAATGTTAAAAATTTAACTTCGATTTAATCATTTTAAAGTTACTGCAATGTTTGTCTCAGTCAAATTACTACACACATTTTAAACAGAGCTATACTAGAATAATAGAATTCCACTGAGTAAATCAGGGGTGGGGGCTTAAACGAGCTGAAAGTAATAAGTGCTTAAATCCTTCACAAAAGCGTCGGCAGAATTACAGAGTTAACATACTCAGCCAAAACAGTATTGTTCTCGCTTATTCTGAATATCTTGTGAAGACTCCCTGTGTAATAGAAGTGTCATCCCCCTCCTATCTACATCTCTGCCAAGAGTAATCTTGTGCGAAGGTAGATACCTTTGAAGCCCATTTTAGATACTCTTGAGTTTTGGCAACTGATGGACCACTACTACAAAGCAGGGGAGGCAATACCGTCACAATGATCCAGAGCTGAAAAATACACAGAGCTGAACAAAGATACAGAGCTGAATTAAGACACAGAGCTGAACAAATACAATAGGTGAACAAAAAACATGAGCTGAATTAAGACACAGATCTAAAAACAGACACAGAGTTGATCAAAGACACGTATTTGAACAAAGATACGGAGCTGAAAAAAAACACAGAGCTAAAAAAAGACAAGTGCTGAACAAAGACAAGAGCTGAATAAAGACACTTATCTGAAAACTGACACAGAGCTGAATATAAACAAGAGTTCAAGAAAGACACAAAAATAAGTTGCACAAAGATAAGAGCTGCATAAAGGTACAGAGCTGAACAAAGATATAAAGCTGAAAAATGACACTGAGTTGTAAAAGAATCAGAGCTAAAAAAATAAGAGCTATTTACGTCAGATTTTTAAAATGTTATTTTCCTTGGCTGAGACCTAGTATGGTGAAGTCTGAGACCTAGTATGGTGAAGTCTGAGACCTAGTATGGTGAAGTCTGTAACACTTCATTCCCTTACGGCAGTATCTAAGTTTTCAAGCGTTCTGTGTTATTTTGTTGCCGTGTTTTTCTGTGGCTTCCGACCAGTGACGTCACAGAGCGTCTTCAGAATAGGAGGATTTCAAGACACTTCTAACCGTGAGGATCAAAGACGGAGACATCCAGACGCTGGGATTTAACGGTGCCCCGCATCTGGCGTATGCCCGGGGTGAGTCACCTGGTTGTGATGATGTTCGATCATAATGTCAGTCCGCCAGCCCGGAACGATGCTAATTGTATCGACCTTTTCAACACCTGATGCCTCTCCGTGTCTTTGTTCTTGTTATGTTGTCTTATTCTCTCAATTCTTTGTGTCGTTACTAAACCTTTTGTTTTCACTGTATCTGACCCCAACACTGGGATTAAATTAGTCTTTAGACCAGGGTCACCTTTTTGTGCTAGGGACCCCTTTGATTGTGTTGCGGAAGCTATGGGGCCCCTTCCTGTCAAAATATTGTACATAAATAATAAACGTGTTATATTTTAAATGTTAGGCTATGTCCACGGGTCTCATAAAATCCATTCAAAAACATCCCCCCCCCCACTGCCCCCCCCCCCCAGGGGTCCGTGGACTACAGGTTAAGAAATCCCGCTCTATATGTTTACCATTCAAGGACCCCTCTCTTCCCCCCCCCCCCCCCTCCCTAGGGACTGCAGGTTAAGAAATTCCGCTCTGTATGTTTACCATTCACGGCGCTGTTAACTATTTTCATGTTTGCTACAAACGTATTGGTGTACACATTGTTTTCACAGTGTTATCTCTCTTTCAGACCCCGAGGACGACCCGGGGTCCGCTGGGAGGACAACATTGGACAATCTTTGAGGGACCGGGGACTGGAGTGGGGCCGGGCCGGGGGGAAGACAGCCGATAGGATAGTCTGGCGCTCTCTCTTCCAAACCTCTACACCTCACGGTAGAAGGGGAACGACTAAGTAAGTAAGTATCTCTCTTTCAGAGCCCAAAATTTGGTGCTCTAATTTCTTTTATTATATCTCTTTCTATTCCTAGTTTTTCTAGGACTTGTTTTGTTTACAAAAGGTTTGCGCCTTCCTCTCCCCCATTCTTCTGTGCGTCAAAGGGATTTCCGACCCACTTGTTCGTTGTCTTTTTTTAGACAGACTATATTAATGAAGAGGACAAATAACATTTGATGACTCATGTTTAATTAGTTCCTGTTGTTTGTTTGAATGTTCGTTCATGTAAGATGGCTGATATTATTTAATGTGTTTTTGGCCAAATCAATTCTTGTCTTGACCTGCCTCACATCTACTAGTTTCTGTTATTATGTTTCCAAGATTTGAGAAACTGTAAACTTGTTTGTACGTATGACCTGCCTCACATCTACTAGCTTCTGTCATTATGTTTCCAAGATTTGAGAAACTGTAAACTTGTTTGTACGTATGACCTGCCTCAATCTACTAGCTTCTGTCGTTATGTTTCCTAGATTTGAGAAACTGTAAACTTGTTTGTACGTATGACCTGCCTCAATCTACTAGCTTCTGTCGTTATGTTTCCTAGATTTGAGAAACTGTAAACTTGTTTGTACGTATGACCTGCCTCAATCTACTAGCTTCTGTCGTTATGTTTCCAAGGTTTGAGAAACTGTAAACTTGTTTGTACGTATGACCTGCCTCACATCTACTTGCTTCTGTCATTATGTGTCCAAGATTTGAGAAACTGTAAACTTGTTTGTACGTATTAGGGCCAGGGTACTTTTGAACATTTGATGGCGGTTCATGTTAATACTTGGTCCGCAACCAGACGATACGTCAAGGCCTAAAATGTTACCCCCTGCAAACCCAAGTAGAACAGTCCCAACTAAGATGGTTTGGCCATGTCTGCAGAATGGGAGAAGATCGGCTACCACGACAAGCTGGGAAACAAAGAGCCAGGGATCCAGACCCCCAGGACGACCCAGAGTCCGCTAGGAGGACAATATTAGACAATCTTTGAAGGACCGAGGACTAGAATGGAACCAGGCCAGGAGGAAGACAGCCGATAAGATAGTCTGGCGCTCTCTCTTCCAAACCTCTACACCTCACGGTAGAAGGGGGACGACTAAGTAAGTAAGTAAGTAAATATGTTAATACTACACAATTGTCTTCTGTTTCTTTTAATTATTTCTTCTTCTTTTTCTCCACTTCCTCCTCCTCCTGTTTCTTAAAGTACAGCCTCCCTGCTGGTGAAGGCAGTCTTGTATCTCCATCCTATACCCAGGACGGGTTTGAAAAAAAATCGAAAAAAGGTGATTCGTCCTTTCCTGACGAAGGCCTTGTGGCCGTAACGTAGACTATTTTCTTTGTCTTTTGTCCTCGTAAGACGAATCACCTTTTTTCGATTTTTTTTCAAACCCGTCCATCGTATTCCACGTCTTACCGCAGTTCCCCTCCACTTCCTCCATCCTATACCCAATACTGTTTATGAGTTATGTTTTTGACTTTTGTCCATGCCACGATGTCAAACTGTTTATGAGTTATGTTTTTGACTTTTGTCCATGCCACGATGTCAAACTGTTTATGAGTTATGTTTTTGACTTTTGTCCATGCCACGATGTCAAAATGTTTATGAGTTATATTTTTGACTTTTGTCCATGCCACGATGTCAAACTGTTTATGAGTTATGTTTCTGACATTTGTCCATGCCACGATGTCAAACTGTTTATGAGGTATGTTTTTTTAAACTTTTGTCCATGCCACGATGTCAAACTGTTTATGAGTTATGGTTTTTTACTTTTGTCCATGCCACGATGTCAAACTGTTTATGAGTTATGTTTTTGACTTTTGTCCATGCCACGATGCCAAACTGTTTATGAGTTATGTTTTTGACTTTTGTCCATGCCACGATGTCAAACTGTTTATGAGTTCTGTTTTTTACTTTTGTCCATGCCACGATGTCAAACTGTTTATGAGTTCTGTTTTTTACTTTTGTCCATGCCACGATGTCAAACTGTTTATGAGTTCTGTTTTTAACTTTTGTCCATGCCACGATGTCAAACTGTTTATGAGTTCTGTTTTTAACTTTTGTCCATGCCACGATGTCAAACTGTTTAGCATCTTCTCTCTTTGTCTTCTTCTTTCTCTCTTTGTCTTCAATTTTTCCTGTTGGAATATATTCCACCTTCCTCATTCTATAATATGCGCACATAAAGTGGATTTTTTCATTCACGCTCTACACAACCTCTGTCACATTAACCTCACTTTGTGAAACCTGAAGTGAACTGGCAGCCATGAACCATAACACTGGTCTTTGTCGTTGTATGTGCTCTATAAAAGTGGATTTATTCATGTGTGTTACAAGTGCACTGACTATAATTTAAGTACCTATTTAGCAAGCTAATTCTACATTGCCTTTATTGTTAATCTCAAGATATGCAGGCTGTACTCTCTAAGGGCGTGTGTGCTTGGTTTTACAATGACATTGCCTTTCTAAATCTGGCCAGTGTACCTTAGTGCGACTAGATTGTTACAGATAACGTCGATTCACTGACAAATTTATGGCTTCAAGGCAGATTTAAGACACTTGACTGATTTTAAAGGTAAAACTACCTGCATGAGGGTTCTCTCACCACGTGAAATATTGAGATACTTAACAAACGTTTTAAGTGTAAGCATTATATTTACACAGGTAGATATTTATTTGTTGCCTTCAACTGTTTAAAAGAGTTAGCTGAAAGTGTTCTATGATACATCTGAGAAGGCAGTCTTGTTGTAAAAATCTCGCTTAAAAGTGTAGTTCCGTCATCTGTCAATGTTGTGTCCTGTAGATTGTCTACCAGAAACTGATTTTACTGCAAGGTACCTGTCTTAGTTCAGTCCTTGTCGTTGGTCAAAAAATTTACATTTTCTTGGCAAGTGATCAGTTCTTGTTTAGTTTGTAGAGAAGACGTGTGGTGCTTCAACAACCGCCTGGAACTGGCAGAATGGATGTTTGTTCTAATGGTTTAAGTACCATCTTCATTAAACAAAGATAACTCCATTCAGTGCCCCGGTCTCCTCCCTTAAATCACACAACGAGGTTCTCATCACAGTACACGAACTTCGTAGCACCGACGAGTATCTCAGTGAGTGCATACAGGAATCACTCATTCTATAAATATTTTTGTGGTGGAGAGGTTTCCTAATTTTTAATTTTTGCCAAGGCAGCGGCGAATGATCGGCAGCGCATTATGATAACCATTACGCCAGCGCCAAACAGAGTTTAAGAATACGAATGATTGAATGAATGAATGTTGCAGCAATGTATCTCATGTCATTGTTTCTCAACTGGAGTTTTAACACCTTATTTGTTATTTTTCTAAGACTTCTCATTTCGCTAGTACTGCTTTCAAATTAATGTTTTTGTTCTTTGATGAACGTCCAGTTCTAACTCTGATATCAAACTGTTGGTATCGATATTATCTAGATCATTCGATTCTCAAAAGTGGATCATTTGGACCTTGACCTCGTGAACGTCCCAGGTGTCTCTGATGGAACAAGGAAAGAATAGAGCTAAGGCTTTCTCACGCATGTCGTACAAGGCTGAGGTTGTGCATGGGGATGGCAACATAAACGTGCAAAACAAATTGCTACAGAGGCCACTACAACAAGACCATATGAATGCTTGATGCTACGTAGGCCACTGCTGCAAGAGCTATTGAATGCTTGATACAGACTTCCTACAAGGGAACCATCCGTTAGTGGTGGCCCCAAGAGCTATTGAATGCTTGATACAGGCGTCCTACAAGTGAACCATCCGTTAGTGGTGGCCCCAAGAGCTATTGAATGCTTGATACAGGCGTCCTACAAGTGAACCATCCGTTAGTGGTGGCCCCAAGAGTTATTGAATGCTTGATACAGACTTCCTACAAGTGAACCATCCGTTAGTGGTGGCCCCAAGAGCTATTGAATGCTTAATACAGGCGTCCTACAAGTGAACCATCCGTTAGTGGTGGCCCCAAGAGCTATTGAATGCTTGATACAGGCGTCCTACAAGTGAACCATCCGTTAGTGGTGGCCCCAAGAGCTATTGAATGCTTGATAGAGGCTTCCTACAAGTGAACCATCCGTAGTGGTGGCCCCAAGAGCTATTGAATGCTTGATACAGGCGTCCTACAAGTGAACCATCCGTTAGTGGTGGCCCCAAGAGCTATTGAATGCTTGATACAGGCGTCCTACAAGTGAACCATCCGTTAGTGGTGGCCCCAAGAGCTATTGAATGCTTGATACAGGCGTCCTACAAGTGAACCATCCGTTAGTGGTGGCCCCAAGAGCTATTGAATGCTTGATACAGGCGTCCTACAAGTGAACCATCCGTTAGTGGTGGCCCTAAGAGTTATTGAATGCTTGATACAGACTTCCTACAAGTGAACCATCCGTTAGTGGTGGCTCCAAGAGCTATTGAATGCTTGATAGAGGCTTCCTACAAGTGAACCATCCGTTAGTGGTGGCCCCAAGAGCTATTGAATGCTTGATACAGGCGTCCTACAAGTGAACCATCCGTTAGTGGTGGCCCCAAGAGCTATTGAATGCTTGATACAGGCGTCCTACAAGTGAACCATCCGTTAGTGGTGGCCCCAAGAGCCATACAGAGTGAAAGAAAAAATAATGATGATGATAATTTAACATTCATTCTTTATTCTCCTTTTCCGCTCCCTCCTTATAGAGATACAGAGACTACTACAGTTAATCCTCTCGTGGGAAGATAGCACCAGAGCATTTATGTGTTCATGCAGCAATGATATCTGGAGCAATTTGTTTTACACATTGAGGTTGACAACCCCATGTACAACCTCATCTTACGACATGCCTGAGGTAGCCACAAGCGCAAACAACAGAAACAAACAGATGGACACTAGAGGAATGTTAATAGAAAATATGTGTGTGTTCACAGAACCTTTACCCTGAACCTACCAATACTATTCTTTACAATTCATACTCTTCTAAGATTTGTTAGACACATTATTCTAGCATTTGTCTTGTGTCATTTGGCCTAGACACAGTATTATAGTCATTGTCTTGTGTCATTTGGTCTAGACACAGTATTATAGTTTTTGTCTTGTGTCATTTGGTCTAGACTTAGTATTATAGTCGTTGTGTTGTGTCATTTGGCCTCTACTCATCATGACCCTTGAGCTCACCAACAAGTAAAGGCCAACAACAAACGTCTGCCAAATCTTCCTGTCACGTGAGATCAGCTCAAGGTTTTTCCATGTCTTTTTCATCCCCTTCTCTTCTCCCTCCGGTTCTCTGGTCTCCCTCTACCGCTCTAGTGATTTTAGAACGAGGGTTTCTTGGTCAAACTATCGACACATTTTCTCAATGTGTATCCTATCCATCTCCAGCGTCTGTTCAGTCAGAGTCCGCTGGACTCCATTTCTGTTGGCTGAAGTCCATGTTTTCATAACCTAATCTGTAGCCAATAAGAAGATAAATGATAATGAAAGGCATCCCTGCCGCACTCCATTTCTTATTAAAATCCGTACTTAAGTTGTCCTTCATGAAGAACGCTGCATTTCATGTCTTCGCATGTTTTGTTTATTAAGTCAGTATTTGACATATACTGGTGAATAGGAAAGTTATTGAGATGATTACGTTTATAATTAGTTTTTGCCGTTTCCGGGTCCTATATCCTTCATTTGCATATAGTGTCGTGAAAATAATTGCCGACTTAAAGTAACTGTTTTTTTAAAAAAGGGGTTACTGAGTTGGGCGTGTGTTCAGTCACGATTCACCCTTGCAGCTATGCGACAGCTGGAGTTCTCGGATATTCCCTGGTTCGATTCCTCGGTGCGCCTATCATTTCTGCCACTTTACTGTTGTCTTTCGTAGAAATGAGAAAGGCCTATATACATATGTTAGTCAATTATTTTGTGAGTTAGTAGCAGACCTTTTCTATCTTTGTCTTACAGGAGATCTACGGAGACTGCACGTGGTATTTTTTACGTTTGTGCTGCAGAAAAAATGAATGGTCTGGTAAGTCATTGGGTTGGCCGTTTGCACTGTCATTCTTATCTGCCCGATAAATCGTCTGGTCTCACTAAACTGTGTGTCACATAATATCGGGTCGATCTCTTCTTCACTGCGGCAGTAATCAGTTACATTTGCTGTACGTACTGATTACCTGGAATTTCCTGGGGATCGACGCATTTAATTATCTCTTATCAAACAGATATTTGGTATTTACAACCATTTTTTGCGATAATTCATCACATTCGCTTGGCGCTTCACAGCTTTGCGGAGATTAACGCAGGTAAAACCCATATGGGTCTGGCAGTTTCGCACAGTTTTGTTCGCTCAAGCCGTGCCAGGCGATAAAATTACTCGCCAGCAGGCGGATTTTGTGTGCGCAAGCGACGGATACAGAGATTACTTGTCTGTGTGACACATTTTGGACAGACATGAATGACATCATCATTTATTTTCCACCTGTTTCAGGGACACTGCTTTAGAGGAACATAACATTTTACATCTGAAACACATTGTCGAAAGAGCGAACACGTCATTTCCATATATGGGAGACGTGACTGTTCGTATCACACACAGAATTTTCCATGTCGGAATAATTTTGAATTACCCCACCTAAATATGCAGTTTTGAATCAATTGGCGAGGGTTCGCAATAGAGGAACCACCAAATTCCTGATTGGACACTGCCTAAATTGTTACAAACAACTGCGGGGGAGGCAAAAGGCCATAGAATCTGACACTTTAGCCAGATTAGAACACTGTCAGAATCGCTTGCCTAGATGACAACCAGAATGCCACAGTTAAGACTAGAAACAAAATTCATAAATCGGACTGGACCACTGTATGAAAAATTGTTGAGGACTTAGAGCCCAGAAAAAGAAAACCGGAATCTGAGGAATCTGGAATACAGAGTCAAAGTGGGAACTTATTGTTAAAGTAATGACACCCAAGAATGCGTGTAAAAGGCATCTGCAAGTGCCTTAACCTACTCCTCTAAGCAAACAGTCTGTGAGCCTAGATTGGCGTAAGTTGAACATTTGACAGTCTATAATTTTCATTACTAACATGTGAACTAATATATATATATATATATATATATATATATATATATATATATATATATATATATATATATATATATATATATATATATATATATATATATATATATATATACTCATTCCATTCATAACCCTCCACTCCCAAAGGAGCATAGGCCTTCAACAAACACCTGCCAAGTCCTCCTGTCACGTGCCATCATCTCAAGTTCTTTCCACGTTCTCCTCATCATTTTCACCTCTGTTTCCAGCTCTCATCTCCACGTACTTCTTGGTCTACCTCTGCCTCTCTTCTCCTGTGGGTTCCAGAACAAGGACTGCCTTGTAATGCTATCAACAGGTTTCCTCAGTGTGTGTCCTATCCATCGCCATCGTCTTCTTCTCATTTCTTGTTCCACTGGCACTTGTCTAGTTCTTGTCATCAGTTCCACGTTGGTAACCTTGTCATACCATTTTAATCCCTCTATTCTACGCAAGCACCCATTTATGAAAGTTTGTAGCTTTTTGGTTGTTGTCTTTATTGTTCTCCATGTCTCCACTCTTGGGAACGTGATGCGCCTTACAACCTTGACCAGTGACGAGCGGGATCGAAGATCCAGTCTACCAAGAACCAAAATATCAGAAAGAGCAGAACCGTCACTGACAGCTAAGTAACACATAAAAGCTGCCAAGTGATCCCCTTTACAAACTACCATTACATCACTCAGTGATGATCATTTTTCTGATAAATAATTATTCATTTTTTGAAACCTTGTTAAAACCTTGTTAAAACCTAAGTGATTATTAAATCTGTTATTTGTAAATATACAAATTTATCGTCTATTTAGTCGTTTTGAATGTACTGCATGTGTGTCTCAGTCAATTTACTAAATATACTCTAAACAGAGCTATACCATAATAAGAAGAATTCCGCTGAGTAAATCAGGGTGGGGGCTTGAACGAGCTGAAATTAATAATTGCTTAATTCCTCATAAAAAGCGGCGGATCTGATATAAGTTAACAATTGCCCCGCCCAACGCAGCATTGTTCTTGAATTCTGAAATATCTTTGGATATTACCTTGAGATAGAAGCATCATTATTCTTCTATCTACAACTCTGCCAAGAGTAATCTTGTGCGAAGGTAGATACCTTTGAAGCCCATATTAGATACTCTTGAGTTTTGGCCACTGTTGGACCACTACTGCAAAGCAGGGGAGGTAATTCCGTGACACTGCTCAGCCTTTTTTTTTAAGAATTGAAAATGATGAGATTAACAGTATGATTTTAATTAAATGTGACGTCATACTGAACATTACGCTACCGATGCAGTTCGGATGATCCTGGGATGGAGTCCCTGGTAGGCGTATCACTTCTGTTGTTGTTTTTCTGTTGTCTAATTGTTTTACTTGTTTATTTCTAACAAGTACCTGTTATTACATGTTTATCTGTATTTATTTATTTAATTGTGACAGTTCTCGCAGTTCTTTCTTTACGTTTGAGTATGCTAGACCACAATTAGCAGTTTTTAAAAACATTCTTTAACACTCAAAGATTCCAGCAAATCATCATCATCATCTCAGCCCGTAACCCGTCATGGGTCGTAGGGGTGCCATGGTGGAAGCATCAGCAGACAGGGTCCTCCACTGCTCTCTATCCTCAGCAATGCGTACAAGTGTGGAAAAACCGTGTCCTGCCCATTCTTTGATGTTATCAGCCCAGGATTTTCTCTGCCTTCCTCTTCTCCGTTTACCTTCGACTGTTCCCTGAAGGATCGTTTTCGAAAGGGAGTCATGACGAGTTACATGCCCAAACCAGGCAAGCTTTCGACGTTTCACTGTTGACAAAAGTGGTTCTTGGTGGCCTGCATAGGTGTTTATCTTCTCTCTAACATAGACATTTGTTTTGTGCTCTTTATAGCAAATGCGCAAATTTCTTCTATAACATTTATGCTCGAAAGCCTGAATCCTTCGCTCCGTATCTGCAGTGAGTGTCCAGCTCTCACACCCATACAAGAGAATAGATAATACAAGTGATTTGTATAATTTGATCTTCACAGGAAAACTGATGTTACTTTTCCAGATCACATTCAACCTTGTCATGGCAGCTGAGGCCATCTCAAGTCTTGTCTTGATTTCTTTAATTGATCTTCCATCACTGCATATAGTGGACCCGAGATATTTAAAGGTGTTAACTTCTTCTAACGTTTGCCCATTTAACGTAATGTTGGTCGGAACATGTTTCTTATGGCTATTCACCAATATCTTGCTTTTTTCTATATTAATTTCCATCCCATACGTTCTTGTTACTTTCTCCAGTCTAGAGGTAAGGTCTTGAAGTTCTGATTCTGATCCAGCTATCAGATCAATATCATCAGCAAAACGTAGGTTGCACAGAGGTCGGCCTCCAATCGATATGGTTGATTTATAATCGTAGAGAGCCTCTTGCATAATATGTTCTAGATAAATATTAAAGAGCACTGGGGACAGGATACATCCCTGCCGAACTCCTACAGTTGTTTTGAAAAATTCTCCAATGTCGTTGCTTGCAAAAACAGCACTGCTTGCGTCCTTGTATAGTGCTTCAATGATATCTATGATGTTGGTATCAAAATTGAATTTTCTCATTACTTGCCATAAGCCTTCATGCCATCCAGCAAATAGTTCTGCAATAAAACATAACTGGGAGATTAAAGAGAACAAAACGAATTTTTTTTTTTAATGTGAAAAACGGCTCTTTCATTCTGGGAAGTGTTTCTTTTAATGTAACAATAAGTAAAGCTTGGCCTACATCTCATAACATTAGAGTTTTATGTGTTACGCCCCAATCTTCTCATACACCTGCCCCCCTTCTCACATACACACCCGTTCGTTATTCTTAATATCATGGTACCAGATCAGGATCACTTATAGATAAACAGTGTCGCTCTATTTGTGTGCACACGGAAAGTGTACTGGGACTGTAGACTGTAAGTGTTTACTGAAAGTGTGTACTGGGATTGTCTACTGGGAGTGTGTACTGGGAGTGTGTACTGGGAGTGTTTACTGAAAGTGTGTACTGGGAGTGTGTACTGGGAGTGTGTATTGGGAGTGTTTACTGAAAGTGTGTACTGGGATTGTTTACTGAAAGTGTATACTGGGAGTGTTTACTGAAAGTGTATACAGGGAGTGTTTACTGAAAGTGTTTACTGGGATTGTGTACTGGGAGTGTGTATTGGGAGTGTTTACTGAAAGTGTGTACTGGGATTGTCTACTGAAAGTGTATACTGGGAGTGTTTACTGAAAGTGTGTACAGGGAGTGTTTACTGAAAGTGTGTACAGGAAATGTTTACTGAAAGTGTGTACTGGGATTGTTTACTGAAAGTGTATACTGGGATGTGTTTACTGAAAATGTGTACTAGGAGTGTTTACTGAAAGTGTGTACAGGGAATGTTTACTGAAAGTGTGTACTGGGATTCTTTACTGAAAGTGTATACTGAGATGTGTTTACTGAAAGGGTGTACAGGGAGTGTTTTCTGAAAGTGTGTTCATGGAATGTTTACTGAAAGTGTGTACTGGGATTGTTTACTGAAAGTGTATACTGGGATGTGTTTACTGAAAATGTGTACTAGGATTGTTTACTGAAAGTGTATACTGGGATGTGTTTACTGAAAATGTGTACAGGGAGTGTTTACTGAAAGTGTGTACAGGAAATGTTTACTGAAAGTGTGTACTGGGATTGTTTACTGAAAGTGTATAATGGGATGTGTTTACTGAAAGGGTGTACAGGGAGTGTTTACTGAAAGTGTGTTCATGGAATGTTTACTGAAAATGTGTACTGGGATTGTTTACTAAAAGTGTATACTGGGATGTATTTACTGAAAATGTGTACTAGGAGTGTTTACTGAAAGTGTGTACAGGGAATGTTTACTGAAAGTGTGTACTGGGATTGTTTACTGAAAGTGTATACTAGGAGTGTTTACTGAAAGTGTGTACAGGGAGTGTTTACTGAAAGTGTGTACTGGGATTGTTTACTGATCGTGTATACTAGTAGTGTTTACTGAAAGTGTGTTCATGGAATGTTTACTGAAAGTGCGTACTGGGAACTTTTACTGAAAGTGTATACTGGGAGTGTTTACTGAAAATGTGTACTAGGAGTGTTTACTGAAAGTGTGTACTGGGATTGTTTACTGAAAGTGTATACTGGGATTGTTTACTGAAAGTGTGTACTAGGAGTGTTTACTGAAAGTGTGTACTAGGAGTGTTTACTGATAGTGTTTACTGGGAGTGTTTAGTGAAAATGTGCACTCGGATTGGTTACTGAAAGCGTGTACAGGGAGTGTTTACCGAAATTGTGTACTAGGAGTGTTTACTAAAAGTGTGTACTGAGAGTGTGTACGGAGATTGTGAAGTTGTTTGCGTACTAAAGTATTTAACAGCTTCCGGCAGACAAAAAGGTGTATGTAAGTAGCTAGATGGGTTGATTGAACAAACACCGCCCGACAGCACAGCGAAAACCCAGACATTCGTCGGGGGAAGGTACATAACAACCGTTGTGATATGTGGTCGATTTCACGGTGACGTCGGGAGATGATAATTTTGTTTAAGATTAAGTCGCAGAAAGTGATGTAACACTTCCAGAAGATTGAATTCGTTGTAATTATCAACTACAAGAAAGTAACATCTTGGAGGAGATTATCAGCGATAGATCTGTGAAGTAGTGAGTTGGTAAACATGACAGGTAAGAACGGAAGTGGTAAGATCTTAAATGGTCATGGAGTTTGAAAATACCACTTAAAGGGCAATATCTTATGTTGTCATGTAGTGGGGGCACCCCTACCAAAGTCAGACACTTATTTGCAATTGGTTTGGCATTTGAGATGCTAAGATAGAATGCTCCGGATTGGACCTCTCCTCAACGAAGCAACATGAGTGTGTGGGCAAACATTTCGCTTATAACATGCCGCTTTGAGGGATTATTGCATTCTTAAACGAGTTGCAGTAAATTTTGTATATCAAACCTGTTTGCCCGATATCGCGCCGGGTCACTGCCCGTTGTCTCCTGCCCTACACTATAATAGTAGTTCGTTGTAATGTCTGCAACCTTACTGAGCTTATACCACGTTACAGACTATTGCGTTTTTAGATGAACTGTGTGATACCACTTTCCCATATCGGCAATTTTTCATATTATTTAGAATTGGAAACAATATATATCCTCAATATAACCCATCAGAGGTAAGCGGGATATTTTTCATCATTAAATAAATTTAAAAAACAACAGCAGGAGGATAGCGCTATAAGTGGGAAGATAACATCAAGACAAGATACAAGAACAAGTCTATCAGAGTAAACAATCAAGACAAGAGACAAGAACGTGTCTATCAGAGTGAACTATCAAGACAAGAGACAAGAACAAGTCTATCAGAGCGAACTATCAAGACAAGAGACAGGAACAAGTCTATCAGAGTGAACTATCAAGACAAGAGACAAGAACAAGTCTATCAGAGTGAACTATCAAGACAAGAGACAAGAACAAGTCTATCAGAGTGAACTATCAAGACAAGAGACAAGAACAAGTCTATCAGAGTGAACTATCAAGACAAGAGACAGGAACAAGTCTATCAGAGCGAACTATCAAGACAAGAGACAAGAACAAGTCTATTAGAGTGAACTATCAAGACAAGAGACAGGAACAAGTCTATCAGAGCGAACTATCAAGACAAGAGACAAGAACAAGTCTATCAGAGTGAACTATCAAGACAAGAGACAAGAACAAGTCTATTAGAGCGAACTATCAAGACAAGAGACAGGAACAAGTCTATTAGAGCGAACTATCAAGACAAGAGACAGGAACAAGTCTATCAGAGCGAACTATCAAGACAAGAGACAAGAACAAGTCTATTAGAGTGAACTATCAAGACAAGAGACAGGAACAAGTCTATCAGAGCGAACTATCAAGACAATAGACAAGAACAAGTCTATCAGAGCGAACTATCAAGACAAGAGACAAGAACAAGTCTATCAGAGCGAGCTATCAAGACAAGAGACAAGAACAAGTCTATCAGAGCGAACTATCAAGACAAGAGACAAGAACAAGTCTATCAGAGCGAACTATTAAGACAAGAGACAGGAACAAGTCTATTAGAGCGAACTATCAAGACAAGAGACAGGAACAAGTCTATCAGAGCGAACTATCAAGACAAGAGACAAGAACAAGTCTATCAGAGCGAACTATCAAGACAAGAGACAAGAACAAGTCTATCAGAGCGAACTATCAAGACAAGAGACAAGAACAAGTCTATCAGAGCGAACTATCAAGACAAGAGACAAGAACAAGTCTATCAGAGCGAACTATCAAGACAAGAGACAGGAACAAGTCTATCAGAGCGAACTATCAAGACAAGAGACAAGAACAAGTCTATCAGAGCGAACTATCAAGACAAGAGACAGGAACAAGTCTATCAGAGCGAACTATCAAGACAAGAGACAAGAACAAGTCTATCAGAGCGAACTATCAAGACAAGAGACAAGAACAAGTCTATCAGAGCGAACTATCAAGACAAGAGACAAGAACAAGTCTATCAGAGCGAACTATCAAGACAAGAGACAAGAACAAGTCTATCAGAGCGAACTATCAAGACAAGAGACAGGAACGAGTCTATCAGAGCGAACTATCAAGACAAGAGACAGGTACGCGTCTATCAGAGCGAACTATCAAGACAAGAGACAGGAACGCGTCTATCAGAGCGAACTATCAAGACAAGAAACAAGAACGCGTCTATCAGAGCGAACTATCAAGACAAGAGACAAGAACGCGTCTATCAGAGTGAACAATCAAGACATGAGACAAGAACGCGTCTATCAGAGTGAACAATCAAGACAAGAGACAAGAACGCGTCTATCAGAGTGAACAATCAAGACAAGAGACAAGAACGCGTCTATCAGAGTGAACAATCAAGACAAGAGACAGGAACGATTCTATCAGAGCGAACAATCAAGACAAGAGACAAGAACGCGTCTATCAGAGTGAACAATCAAGACAAGAGACAGGAACGAGTCTATCAGAGCGAACTATCAAGACAAGAGACAGGAACGAGTCTATCATAGTGCACCATCAAGACAAGAGACAGGAACGAGTCTATCAGAATGTACCATCAAGACAAGAGACAGAAGACGTTGGAGAGTTATTGCAGCCGGCCTAATCCTCACGCTTTATTACTGCGTATCTGAATGTTTCTGTTATTCATTTCAAGCCAAAGAAGGCAGGAAAAAAAGCAGAAACAGACGCCAAAATAAATATAAATAGTAGCTAGATAGTATGCTTCACAATTTTAACTGCACCGACTGACTTACTACTAAACTCCTTTTACTGTTTGGTTCCACGCTTCCCATGAAGTGTCGTGTGATTTAATTGTAAACAATTCAGAAAATCATGAGGTCATGACACTCAATGTAACAAATCCTGAGGTCATGACACTCAATGTAACAAATCCTGAGGTCATGACACTCAATGTAACAAATCCTGAGGTCATGACACTCAATGTAACAAATCCTGAGGTCATGACACTCAATGTAACAAATCCTGAGGTCATGACACTCAATGTAACAAATCCTGAGGTCATGACACTCAATGTAACAAATCCTGAGGTCATGACACTCAATGTAACAAATCTTGAGTCCATAAGAATAAGGAACCAAAAGCTGGAGCAGATACATTTACGTATCTAGTAACCATAGTAACACCAGACGCCGGAACAAGCAAAGACATCAGTACCGTAACAGAATGAATAAAGCCAGAACAGCCTTAGGAAATCTAAACAACATTTGGAAATCTTCTCAGTACACCACAAACACCAAATTAAGATTATATGATAGTTTCGTACTTTCTGCACCTTTGTACGGCGCGGGGTGCTGGAGAGTAACAGAACAAGGAATGTCCAATTTATCTTCGTTCCACACAACCACACAACCACACAACCACACAACCTGCCTAAGGACAATTCTTCAGATGTGTAGGCCGAATACCATCTTCAACCAGGAACTGCTTACACGGTACAGTCAAAAAGACATGCACACCATCACTGGGGGCAGACACTGGAACTGGGTTGGCCATGTCCTCAGAAGGGACCTTGACACCATCACCAGAACTGCTATGCTATGGACCTGTAAAGTTTCACTTTCCACTCTGTAAAGTGCTGTATATAATCTTTCTGTAAAGCTCCACTATCAATCACTGTAACATGTTGTTTGTGGTGTCACTACTGTATATGTCCATTGTAGTGTACAGAGTTGTTGAGATCAGGCATGCTCCAGTCTACCCAGCTGTAAATGGGTAACTCGCCCTAGACCTGAGTTAGGGAAGGCAAAGGCAACTGTAACCAGTAGTTTCCCTCTAAAGCTCCAGGGGAAGCAGGCCCTAAACTTGGTCAATTCAACCGACGCAGGATGGTGTAGATATCAAGTAGAAGTGTAGAGTGTGATTAACGCGAATGGTGTACTGTTCGTGTTCTGACCAATCTAATCACTCATACACTTGTGTCTACAAGGCACCAATGCAGACTGCTGGAATCTTTGTTTACACAATTTATTCAGACGTACACACTGGGACATAACGAGTAAATCATGGGTATGTTGACACATCAATTTGCAGGCATACATAGTAGATCCAAAGTCATGACACATTTATAAATAATGGGTAGTACATCAATAGTTTCCAATGTCATGATACATTATGGCCGCATCCCCTATCTGACTAAACGCGTCAGTGAAGGCGGATCGGTAAGTAACTAAAGTTGCTTTATGTCCATAGTTTATAGCATATTATGAAACCACGATAAGGAGTTTCTATCAAAATTGAGATCTCCTAGCCACTGTCCGAATAGTAAGATACATGCCCCGTTCTTTGGACAGTGATACAAAAATATGATGACAGGAATCTAACATGGCCGCCTTCCTGAGTCGTCGCTCACTCACTCACAGGAGGGTATAGATAAGCCAAAGTTAATTTGAAATACATATGCATAATTTCATAAAGTTCCTCCATACAGATCTACAGTAATCCAGTTACCTCACGTAGACATAATTACAGTATGGAGCCCGTCATCTCCGTCGATACAAACTTGACCCTAGCGTTGCGAAGCACAAAATTCCAGCTAGGCCTAACCGACCTGAGATCATCAAAAAACAGGGACTGGAATTACCTGGAGTCCGAATCATACATGGTACCGTACATTAGGAGAGTCTCTAACACAAGCTCTAGTAGAGACACAATCTCCTACAGAAGAAAAAACACTTCATAAATCATTTTTATTGAAGAATGTACCAGCCCTGAAAAAATGCGTACCCGCCATTGTAAACAGTACCTCGGAACTCATCACGACTAGTCAAGACAACTCATACTTCCGCTAGAGCGGCATAACAGAATATAGTCCTGCCTACCCATCAAAAATATACAATATAGGACTGATTCTACTTGTACTAATAATATGTAATACATATGAATTCAGGCCATAAACATAATAAGCAAATTAATATATCTTCTGGCCCTAACAAATAAGTACGGACATGGGTGTCATATCCATGCGCCGAATCAATATCAAGAACGATTACTCCTATGATCAAAAAAAGTAAAATCAATCATGAGTTATCTCGCTTTACCATAGACAGCATTTTCATACACAAATGAATGAATGTCTATATCTGTTCCATATTAAATAGCCATATCGATTTTTGTAATATGTGCGTCAAAATATGCACGCAACAGATTACCACACCCCTCGGGAAAAAAAAAATGGTACATTTTTTTTTTGAAATACATCTAGGAGCAACATACAATAGGCTCACAACGCACCAATAACAATGCGCAGATGATAAGCATAAGTTTTCTGACCTTAGAGAAAGTACTTCTCTAAGTATAAATATTTCCAGAGAGGTGTCACCAACGCATACTACAATATTAGCAATGACACAATTTCTACATTAGTTTATACATAAATTTCATCTAAGATATCTTAACATCATGATCATCAAAGACGAAAAAAAACATTGAAAGATCAGCGGTGAATAAATATCAATGAACCGCTAAGTAGTGTTACAATCAATATATGATATTACCTATGTGTACACATTTCAACATAGGAACAACTGTATCAAAGTTAGGTATATAATTTAACAGTTATGAATCATGTGGGCATCTAGACAAAATATCTGCCATCACATTTTCTGACCCACGGATAGCTCGCACCGAAAAATGAAATGGCTGCAGAGCAATCGCGTAACGCGTTGATCTCGCGCTCTTCAGATTTTTACTCTGAATAGCCGTAAGAGCTTTCTGGTCAGTTTCCACGATGAAATGCGCGCCAAGAAGAAATCTTTGCAGTTTAAGGATTGACCAAACCATAGCCAATAATTCACGGTCTAGGACCGAGTAATTCTTCTCTGCGGCATTTAATTTACGAGAAATATACATCACAGGATGCAGAGTTCCAGAGTACTCTTGCATTAGTGCTGCTCCAATCCCGGTGGATGAAGCGTCACTACGAAGAATGAATGTCTTATCCTTAGAGGGCAATACTAGGATTGGTAAAGTAGAAAACATAGTTTTAACCTTATCCAAAGAGGATTGACATTCTTGAGTCCAATGGACTACATTAGGAGACCCTTTCTTTAGCAAGGAAGAAAGAGGTGACATAATGGAGGACAGATTCGGAATGAATCGTCCATAAAATTGTATTAGACCTAAGAGACTTCGCACTTGCTTTTTAGTCTTAGGAATAGAAATGTTAAGTATCTTACTTGTATTATGGTCTTCTGTTTTTAGGAACCCATGACCAACACGGTGTCCTAAGAAAGATATTTCGCTAAAACCAATACATGCTTTCGATGGTTTCGCTGTCAGGTTATGCTCGCGTAAGATAGACAATAGTTCATTTATCCCATTATAGTGATCGTTCCAAGTATCACTGAAAAAACAGATGTCATCAAGATACGCAATGACATCTGAGCGATGAGATAGGATTCGACGCATCATGCGTACGAATGTTGCAGGGGTTCATAAGACCAAAAGGCATGAAATTCCATTGGAATAGACCCTAGGCGTCGAAAAAGCAGTAAACGGTTTGGCGTGTTCGGATAATGGAACTTGCCAATATCCCTTAGACAAATCGAGTTTAGTAAAGAAATGAGAATTCGATAGTCTCGTAAGTAGCTCTTCTAGTAAAGGCATAGGTTCAGCATCAAATTTCGTCACTTGGTTCAATTTGCGATAATCCACGCAAAGACGTATGTTATTGTCTTTTTTTCGTACAATAACCATCGGCGAAGAATATGCTGATGTGGATGGTTCAATAATTTTTAACTCTATCATCTCATCCAACTCTTTCTCTACCTGTGCTTGAAAATGTATCGGGATAGGATACGGTCTGACTCTTATAGGACTATGGTCAGTAAGAATAATGTCATGTTGAATGACATCAGTTTGACCAGGAATGTCAGTAAGGACATCCTGAAATTGTTCTAACATAGTAGAAACTTGTTTCTGCTCTCCTGGAGATAATTCGGGAGAAATTGCAACATCTTTCCATGATTCATTAGAGTGAAGAGGATCATTGGAAAAGGTAGATTTACATCCGAGAAACTCGTTTCCTCATCCTGTATTACTGACAGAGATGAGTACTGTCCATGTTGGACTGGAAAATCGTCCGTTGCCTGGAAAACAGGTTGTAAATAATTCGGACGTTCATGGAATTCCGTGAGCATGTTGATGTGGAAGGTTTTACGCTTCCCGTCAATATCGACGATATAGTCAACATCGGAAACTTTTGATATTATATCGTACGGACCTTTCCAAGAAATAAGAAGTCTATTTTCCCTACAAGGTAGCAAGACAAATGCTTTGTCACCTGGACAAAGTTGTCGCAAGCATCTTTTTTTATTGGCAAATTCCCTTGCCTTCTGTTTCGCAAATTCAGAAGAAGCAGTTGCCAATTTGCATGCTTCAATAATCTTGTGTCTAAGTGCGATGACATATTCATAAGAGGATTTTGTGTCATCGACAATATTATCAGCAGTTATAAGATCATGAAGTAAGGACATAGGACCTCGCGGTTTCGCACCAAAGACAAGTTCAAAGGGAGAAAATCCTGTATGTTCGTTGGCGACCTCTCTATATGCAAAGAGAGCCGCGGGTAAAACCCTATCCCAATCCTGAGAATGATCTTCTGTTATCTTACCTAGTAGGTTTTTCAGAGTTCTATTCAGACGTTCCACCATCCCATTGGACATAGGATGATAAATACTACTCAGCGATCTCTCTATCTTAAGAGTCGACATTACTTGAGACATGGTATCCGATATGAGTTGGGTACCATGGTCGGATAATATTTCTGCTGGAAACCCCAGACGAGAAAATATTAACCAAAGAGCATCTGCGACATCAGCAGTAGTTATGCTCTTTAGAGGAACAGCCTCCGGCCAACGTGTGCACATATCAACACACGTCAAAATAAATTGGTGTCCTCTAGCAGACTTTATCTTAAATGGACCAATGATGTCTATCGCCATTTTTTGAAATGGTCGAATGGGAATGTCTGCAGCCTGAATAGGTGCATCATGACGTGGACCTCTGGATTTAATCTCTTGACATACTTTACAAGATCGACAATAGATTCGTATGTCCTTATTCACAGCAGGCCAAAAGAAAGATTCAAGAACTCTAGCTTTAGTACGGGAAAAACCCATATGTCTAGCACACTGCGAATCATGCGCGAATCAATATCAAGAACGATTACTATGATCAAAAGTGTAAATCAATCATGAGTTATCTCGCTTTACCATAGACAGCATTTTCAAACACATAACAATCACACATATAAACAAATAATATATAAACATAAATACATATAAATCATCAATGTGTGTGTATCATATAATGAAGTGGGTTGCAGTTGTAATGTATTGTACTGTATGCTCTGTTTTAGCAGATTAGTCTACCACTTTATTGAGTAATAGATTTGCTTTCTAATTGACACTGTTCAATTTTTTTGAGCACATAAGAAGATCCAACGATGAAATTCGCACTTTAAGCTCAACATTGCTCTTCTATGTCAGCAGGATAAATCAATCACTAGTTTAGAATCCTGACTGTACTGTGTCAAATGTCAACAAGTGCTGACCCAGATATTGCTACACTTGTCAGAACAGGTCAAGCTGACATTGATTGTATAGCTGTCCTACTGGTGTTGATGTGGTCAAACAAATGTTCTTGCAAATGCAAAATGTGATTCTCAACACAACAAAACTGCGTAGGCTGGACCCAGGAATCTGGCTCACCACTGTAAAGTGCTCTGTAAAGTGCTGTATATAATCTTTCTGTAAAGCTCCACTATCAATCACTGTAACATGTTGTTTGTGGTGTCACTACTGTATATGTCCATTGTAGTGTACAGAGTTGTTGAGATCAGGCATGCTCCAGTCTACCCAGCTGTAAATGGGTAACTCGCCCTAGACCTGAGTTAGGGAAGGCAAAGGCAGCTGTAACCAGTAGTTTCCCTCTAAAGCTCCAGGGGAAGCAGGCCCTAAACTTGGTCAATTCAACCGACGCAGGATGGTGTAGATATCAAGTAGAAGTGTAGAGTGTGATTAACGCGAATGGTGTACTGTTCGTGTTCTGACCAATCTAATCACTCATACACTTGTGTCTACAAGGCACCAATGCAGACTGCTGGAATCTTTGTTTACACAATTTATTCAGACGTACACACTGGGACATAACGAGTAAATCATGGGTATGTTGACACATCAATTTGCAGGCATACATAGTAGATCCAAAGTCATGACACATTTATAAATAATGGGTAGTACATCAAAAGTTCAATGTCATGATACATTATGGCCGCATCCCCTATCTGACTAAACGCGTCAGTGAAGGCGGATCGGTAAGTAACTAAAGTTGCTTTATGTCCATAGTTTATAGCATATTATGAAACCACGATAAGGAGTTTCTATCAAAATTGAGATCTCCTAGCCACTGTCCGAATAGTAAGATACATGCCCCGTTCTTTGGACAGTGATACAAAAATATGATGACAGGAATCTAACATGGCCGCCTTCCTGAGTCGTCGCTCACTCACTCACAGGAGGGTATAGATAAGCCAAAGTTAATTTGAAATACATATGCATAATTTCATAAAGTGCGCCCATACAGATCTACACTAATCCAGTTACCTCACGTAGACATAATTACAGTATGGAAGCCCGTCATCTTTGTCGATACGAAACATGACCCTAGCGTTGCGAAGCACAAAATTCCAGCTAGGTCTAACCGACGTGAGATCATCAAAAATAGGGTCTGGAATTACCTGGAGTCCGAATCATACATGGTACCGTACCTTAGGAGAGTCTCTAACACCAACTCTAGTAGAGACACAATCTCCTACAGAAGAAAAACCACTTCATCAATCATTTTTACTTAAGAATATACCAGCCCTGAAAATGCGTACCCGCCATTGTAAACGGTACATCGGAACTCATCACGACTTGTCAAGACAACTCATACTTCCGCTAGAGCGGCATAACAAGAATATAGTCCTGCCTACCCATCAAAAATATACAATATAGGACTGATTCTACTTGTACTAATAATATGTAATACATATGAATTCAGGCCATAAACATAATAAGCAAATTAATATATTTTCTGGCCCTAACAAATAAGTACGGACATGGGTGTCATATCCATGCGCCGAATCAATATCAAGAACGATTACTCCTATAATCAAAAATGTAAAACAATCATGGATTATCTAGCTTTCCCCATAGACAGCATTTTCATACACAAATGAATGAATGTCTATATCTTTTCCATATTAAATAGCCATATCGATTTTTGTAATATGTGCGTCAAAATATGCACGCAACAGATTACCACACCCCTCGGGAAAAAAAAAATGTACCATTTTTTTTTTTGAAATACATCTAGGAGCAACATACAATAGGCTCACAACGCACCAATAACAATGCGCAGATGATAAGCATAAGTTTTCTGACCTTAGAGAAAGTACTTCTCTAAGTATAAATATTTCCAGAGAGGTGTCACCAACGCATACTACAATATTAGCAATGACACAATTTCTACATTAGTTTATACATAAATTTCATCTAAGATATCTTAACATCATGATCATCAAAGACGAAGAAAACATTGAAAGATCAGCGGTGAATAAATATCAATGAACCGCTAAGTAGTGTTACAATCAATATATGATATTACCTATGTGTACACATTTCAACATAGGAACAACTGTATCAAAGTTAGGTATATAATTTAACAGTTATGAATCATGTGGGCATCTAGACAAAATATCTGCCATCACATTTTCTGACCCACGGATAGCTCGCACCGAAAAATGAAATGGCTGCAGAGCAATTGCGTAACGCGTTGATCTCGCGCTCTTTAGATTTTTACTCTGAATAGCCGTAAGAGCTTTCTGGTCAGTTTCCACGATGAAATGCGCGCCAAGAAGAAATCTTTGCAGTTTAAGGATTGACCAAACCATAGCCAATAATTCACGGTCTAGGACCGAGTAGTTCTTCTCTGCGGCATTTAATTTACGAGAAATATACATCACAGGATGCAGAGTTCCAGAGTACTCTTGCATTAGTGCTGCTCCAATCCCGGTGGATGAAGCGTCACTACGAAGAATAAATGTCTTATCCTTAGAAGGCAATACTAGGATATGTAAAGTAGAAAACATAGTTTTAACCTTATCCAAAGAGGATTGACATTCTTGAGTCCAATGGACTACATTAGGAGACCCTTTCTTTAGCAAGGAAGAAAGAGGTGACATAATGGAGGACAGATTCGGAATGAATCGTCCATAAAATTGTATTAGACCTAAGAGACTTCGCACTTGCTTTTTAGTCTTAGGAATAGAAATGTTAAGTATCTTACTTGTATTATGGTCTTCTGTTTTTAGGAACCCATGACCAACACGGTGTCCTAAGAAAGATATTTCGCTAAAACCAATACATGCTTTAGATGGTTTCGCTGTCAGGTTATGCTCGCGTAAGATAGACAATAGTTCATTTATCCCATTATAGTGATCGTTCCAAGTATCACTGAAAAAACAGATGTCATCAAGATACGCAATGACATCTGAGCGATGAGATAGGATTCGACGCATCATGCGTACGAATGTTGCAGGGGCATTCATAAGACCAAAAGGCATGAAATTCCATTGGAATAGACCCCTAGGCGTCGAAAAAGCAGTAAACGGTTTGTCGTGTTCGGATAATGGAACTTGCCAATATCCCTTAGACAAATCGAGTTTAGTAAAGAAATGAGAATTCGATAGTCTCGTAAGTAGCTCTTCTAGTAAAGGCATAGGTTCAGCATCAAATTTCGTCACTTGGTTCAATTTGCGATAATCCACGCAAAGACGTATGTTATTGTCTTTTTTTCGTACAATAACCATCGGCGAAGAATATGCTGATGTGGATGGTTCAATAATTTTTAACTCTATCATCTCATCCAACTCTTTCTCTACCTGTGCTTGAAAATGTATCGGGATAGGATACGGTCTGACTCTTATAGGACTATGGTCAGTAAGAATAATGTCATGTTGAATGACATCAGTTTGACCAGGAATGTCAGTAAGGACATCCTGAAATTGTTCTAACATAGTAGAAACTTGTTTCTGCTCTCCTGGAGATAATTCGGGAGAAATTGCAACATCTTTCCATGATTCATTAGAGTGAAGAGGAATCATTGGAAAAGGTAGATTTACATCCGAGAAACTCGTTTCCTCATCCTGTATTACTGACAGAGATGAGTACTGTCCATGTTGGACTGGAAAATCGTCCGTTGCCTGGAAAACAGGTTGTAAATAATCCGGACGTTCATGGAATTCCTTGAGCATGTTGATGTGGAAGGTTTTACGTTTCCCGTAAATATCGACGATATAGTCAACATCGGAAACTTTTGATATTATATCGTACGGACCTTTCCAAGAAATAAGAAGTCTATTTTCCCTACAAGGTAGCAAAACAAATGCTTTGTCACCTGGACAAAGTTGTCGCAAGCATCTCTTTTTATTGGCAAAATCCCTTGCCTTCTGTTTCGCAAATTCAGAAGAAGCAGTTGCCAATTTGCATGCTTCAATAATCTTGTGTCTAAGTGCGATGACATATTCATAAGAGGATTTTGTGTCATCGACAATATTATCAGCCGTTATAAGATCATGAAATAAGGCCAGGACCTCGCGGTTTCGCGCCAAAGACAAGTTCAAAGGGAGAAAATCCTGTATGTTCGTTGGCGACCTCTCTATATGCAAAGAGAGCCGCGGGTAAAACCCTATCCCAATCCTGAGGATGATCTTCTGTTATCTTACCTAGTAGGTTTTTCAGAGTTCTATTCAGACGTTCCACCATCCCATTGGACATAGGATGATAAATACTACTCAGCGATCTCTCTATCTTAAGAGTCGACATTACTTGAGACATGGTATCCGATATGAGTTGGGTACCATGGTCGGATAATATTTCTGCTGGAAACCCCAGACGAGAAAATATTAACCAAAGAGCATCTGCGACATCAGCAGTAGTTATGCTCTTTAGAGGAACAGCCTCCGGCCAACGTGTGCACATATCAACACACGTCAAAATAAATTGGTGTCCTCTAGCAGACTTTATCTTAAATGGACCAATGATGTCTATCGCCATTTTTTGAAATGGTCGAATGGGAATGTCTGCAGCCTGAATAGGTGCATCATGACGTGGACCTCTGGATTTAATCTCTTGACATACTTTACAAGATCGACAATAGATTCGTATGTCCTTATTCACAGCAGGCCAAAAGAAAGATTCAAGAACTCTAGCTTTAGTACGGGAAAAACCCATATGTCCAGCACACTGCGAATCATGCGCCGAATCAATATCAAGAACGATTACTCCTATGATCAAAAGTGTAAATCAATCATGAGTTATCTCGCTTTACCATAGACAGCATTTTCAAACACATAACAATCACACATATAAACAAATAATATATAAACATAAATACATATAAATCATCAATGTGTGTATCATATAATGAAATGTGTTGCAGTTGTAATGTATTGTACTGTATGCTCAGTTTTAACAAATTAGACTACCACTTTATTGAGTAATAGACTTGCTTTCTAATTGTTACACTGTTCAATTTTTTTGAGCACATAAGAAGATCCAACGATGAAATTCGCACTTTAAGCTCAACATTGCTCTTCTATGTCAGCAGGATAAACAATCACTAGTTTAGAATCCTGACTGTACTGTGTCAAATGTCAACAAGTGCTGACCCAGATATTGCTACACTTGTCAGAACAGGTCAAGCTGACATTGATTGTATAGCTGTCCTACTGGTGTTGATGTGGTCAAACAAATGTTCTTTCAACTGTAAAATGTGATTCTCAACACAACAAGACTGCGTAGGCTGGACCCAGGGATCTGGCTCTCCACTGTAAAGTTTCACTTTCCACTCTGTAAAGTGCTGTATATAATCTTTCTGTAAAGCTCCACTATCAATCACTGTAACATGTTGTTTGTGGTGTCACTACTGTATATGTCCATTGTAGTGTACAGAGTTGTTGAGATCAGGCATGCTCCAGTCTACCCAGCTGTAAATGGGTAACTCGCCCTAGACCTGAGTTAGGGAAGGCAAAGGCAGCTGTAACCAGTAGTTTCCCTCTAAAGCTCCAGGGGAAGCAGGCCCTAAACTTGGTCAATTCAACCGACGCAGGATGGTGTAGATATCAAGTAGAAGTGTAGAGTGTGATTAACGCGAATGGTGTACTGTTCGTGTTCTGACCAATCTAATCACTCATACACTTGTGTCTACAAGGCACCAATGCAGACTGCTGGAATCTTTGTTTACACAATTTATTCAGACGTACACACTGGGACATAACGAGTAAATCATGGGTATGTTGACACATCAATTTGCAGGCATACATAGTAGATCCAAAGTCATGACACATTTATAAATAATGGGTAGTACATCAAAAGTTCAATGTCATGATACATTATGGCCGCATCCCCTATCTGACTAAACGCGTCAGTGAAGGCGGATCGGTAAGTAACTAAAGTTGCTTTATGTCCATAGTTTATAGCATATTATGAAACCACGATAAGGAGTTTCTATCAAAATTGAGATCTCCTAGCCACTGTCCGAATAGTAAGATACATGCCCCGTTCTTTGGACAGTGATACAAAAATATGATGACAGGAATCTAACATGGCCGCCTTCCTGAGTCGTCGCTCACTCACTCACAGGAGGGTATAGATAAGCCAAAGTTAATTTGAAATACATATGCATAATTTCATAAAGTTCCTCCATACAGATCTACAGTAATCCAGTTACCTCACGTAGACATAATTACAGTATGGAGCCCGTCATCTCCGTCGATACAAACTTGACCCTAGCGTTGCGAAGCACAAAATTCCAGCTAGGCCTAACCGACCTGAGATCATCAAAAACAGGGACTGGAATTACCTGGAGTCCGAATCATACATGGTACCGTACATTAGGAGAGTCTCTAACACAAGCTCTAGTAGAGACACAATCTCCTACAGAAGAAAAACACTTCATAAATCATTTTTATTGAAGAATGTACCAGCCCTGAAAAAATGCGTACCCGCCATTGTAAACAGTACCTCGGAACTCATCACGACTAGTCAAGACAACTCATACTTCCGCTAGAGCGGCATAACAGAATATAGTCCTGCCTACCCATCAAAAATATACAATATAGGACTGATTCTACTTGTACTAATAATATGTAATACATATGAATTCAGGCCATAAACATAATAAGCAAATTAATATATCTTCTGGCCCTAACAAATAAGTACGGACATGGGTGTCAGATCCATGCGCCGAATCAATATCAAGAACGATTACTCCTATGATCAAAAGTGTAAATCAATCATGAGTTATCTCGCTTTACCATAGACAGCATTTTCATACACAAATGAATGAATGTCTATATCTGTTCCATATTAAATAGCCATATCGATTTTTGTAATATGTGCGTCAAAATATGCACGCAACAGGACCCCAGAAGGACGACGACAGAGAGGCAGACCAAAGACATCCTGGCGGAGAACAGTGGTGGCTCAGATGCAAAACATGAACCAGAGTTGGGGTACGGCACGAAGGATGGCAACCGACCAAGCCAAATTGGTACAGTTTGTTGCTGCCCTACAAGACGCCACTAGGCGTGATGGCCACTGACTGCTTTGTCAGTCATGGGCTAAGGATCCAAGAAGAAAACACAGGGAGTGTGTACTTGACTTGCATCCTGGGAGCGTTAAATTACATTTATTCTATTTTGGATTCTTAGACTGTACCAGATTACATCTGACACCTTTACATCGGACATTGGCTACAATGGATCTCCAACGTCTTCTGTCTCTTTTCTTGATGGTACACTTTGATATATCCTTTCCTGTAAATCTCTTGATGTTAACTTCTCACTTATAGGGTTAATCTGGCTGTCAACATAATGTTATGTTTTCATAAATGCCCAAGTTATTGTGTATATCTACAAGTATACCGTGAGTTTATTCTTGCAGTGTATAGCTTGGAATTGTTACTGAATACACATGACACGCTAGACCAGTGGAAATATGTATAGAAAATATCGAATAAAACAAGTGGTGAATTACTCGGAACAAGAGAACGTCAGTGTTGGAAGCTGCTCTGGGGTGCAGGAAGACAACATTTAGTAATTGCGATTGTGGTTCTGTACCAACGAGCATTTCTATGACACGTGGTGTGAATCTTGGGTGCGTGGTGAAGTGTGACGTGGTAGGGGTTGCCAAGGGGCTTGTGAACGGTGTTTTGTGGAAGAGATTTGACGTGTGGCGGAGAAAGGTCAGTGCAGCAATGAGATCTATGAATCCGCAATCACGCTAGAGCTTTCAACAATGGGGGCCAAATGCCGGTCAGGAATATGCTGGAATTGGATAACCACAACATTTGACTGTCCACACTGTCTCGACAATGTATTCTGGAAAGATTTCCAGTCAAAGAGAAATTACAACTAATTTCTGCACTTTACGCCGAATGAATATTTGTACAACCGTTGATGGAACTGAATTTACATATTTGTGACGTCATTCACCAAAGTGGTTCGCTCAGAAGAAGAAATACGGTTGAAGTTCAGAACCGTTCGTTTGCCCATTCAAATTTATATGCTGTGTTGCACTCCCAGTACACACTTTCAGTAAACAATCCCAGTACACACTCTCAGTAAACACTCCCAATACACACTCCCAGTACAGCCGTCGTCGATGATGTTATGTTCTTGGTCAAACAGCTGCAGATGTCCACGTTTATCTGTAATCAAATTGAATGACCAGAGTTTCCTGCGTAGGAAGCTGTCAAGTATCGACCTGATCTTCAAGATGTCAAGATGGATATTCTACTGTTATGTGTATAAAGTCGTGACGGTTATTCGAGGCTACTGAATAAGCCACGTCTACTCTCATAAATTAAAACTGAGAATCATAAAGTGTTATATATATTCTGCATTTCTGTATGGTGCAGAAACATGGACGATGAATAAGCATTTGGAAGAAAGAACTGAGGCTCTTGAAATGTGGATATATAGAAGAATGGGGCGTATCTCATGGAAAGAGATGAAAACAAATAAGGAGGTCCTAGAAAATCTAGGTATGAAAAGAGAACTAATGAGAGAGGTCAAAGTTCTGCAGCTAAAATACTTTGGCCACATAAAAAGGCATAACACCTTGCAGAAGACCATAACAGACGGGAGAGTTGAAGGCAAACGTGCAAGGGGAAGACAGCGCTATAAGTGGGAAGATAACATCAAGAGATGGACGGGAAAGAGTCTATCAGAGTGTACCACCAAGACAAGAGACAGAAGACGTTGGAGATCCATTACAGCCAACCTTCGTTGTGGAGATGGCAACTGATGACTGCCCTGATATGTCTAGCGAGTGGAACTAGCAGATAAGTCTTGTTTTATCTGTAGGGCACACTCTTGTCTAGTATGTTGTGTGAGGGCTCCCTTCTGTATATGTTTTTTGTATGTACTTCTGTTTAAAACGCGTGCTTGGTGGTCGTGTCTTGTAGAATTCTTTTTCGAAAGGATGCTACAATTCATCGATCTTTAGGTAATTTGTTTGTAACCTTGTCATTTAAAGATGAAACTTTTTTAAAGGGGGAATAAATAACGCCTTTATTTGACTTTGTTACAATACTTCTGTTTAGTTCTGACGTTACGTTGTACATATTTGTCGTCATTTGTTTTGGTTTAGCGACCTAGTTTTGTTTGTATCACGTAGTACTCTCTTATACTCTATCTTGTGATGAATATGTATTAATTTAACGGTTCATTGTTGTCGTTTGTTATGTTCACGTCGTGTACTGTACATCATTATTATTTTATTTATGTAAGTATATACGCATCTATTGTTTGTTTTTATACTGTATTTAAGTGTGTTATCATACGTTCTGGAATTTGAAATACTACATGACTGACGTTCATCATTGTTTCTTTTGCCATCCCTTGTCATTGGGCAACGGTTATACTTATTGACACCAATGTATATGCGTTGGAGAATTTTGGATAGATTTATTGAGAAACCTTGATAGATTACGTTAGTTAGTGTTTGAGTTAGTCTTGTGATCATAAAGATTTTGATTCAGGGTGATTACAATGTCGTCCTTGAGAGATTTTATCGAGAAAGGAGAACGTTTAGGTAAGTCTGGGGGTGAGTTGGAAGCCTATGTGGAATCTTGCTTAGCTAAGATGGAAAAAGATCTGAAAAAGCAAGATAAAAAAAAGAGAAAAGGAACAGAAAAAGGAAGATAAGGAAAGAGAAAAGGAGTTGATAAAGGAAGATGAAAGAAAGGAAGAAGACATATTACATACTACTGAGTTAGAAAGGAATAAGTTGGCCGCGGCAGCTGAATAGGAGAAAGTTATATTAACTATGGAGAATGTGATGACCATTGCATATTGCAACAGTTCGGGCCATGAATGAATTAGAGGTTAAAAGATTACAGATTGACAATCCTAATGCTACCCCCAGCGTAACTACTAATCACAGTAGGATAAGATTATTTAATTGTATCCAAGATAAGGACTGTGTTGACGAGTGTTTATCACGTTTTGAAGGAGAGGCAACGGCAATAAACCTACCTAGAGCTCTTTGAATCTGTACATTGTGTGAATTTTTAACGGCTGATGCCTTAAAAATTTATTTTGCGTTAGATAGTGATATTCGTGCTGACTATGATACAGTTAAGCAGGCATTGCTACGTAAATTTCTATGTCTGAATCAGGATTCAGGTCTAAGTTTCACGAGGCAGTCCCAGACAGAAAGGAGGCCTTCGGTAAATTTATTACTGCCATTAAATTGTGTTTTAAACGTTGGGTGGAACTGTCTGGCATCCCTCATATACATGAAGGATTAATGGATCTGATGCTTGTCTTATCAGGTTATAGTGCTGATCTTATCGCATTTTTTGTGGCGGCACAACAGGATAACAGAAAGGATGTTCAAGGTCGAGGACAGAGGAAATTACCAACAACAGAGACCATCTGATCGAGGTCTTTATAATTTTCCTCGATATCATTCATCATCTCGTGTGTATATCAACACAGGGACTCAGGATGCTCCAATTGTGGGTCATGGAGACATGGTACTTTGATGTTTGAGGAACTTTATTGCAGTCAGGTAAACCATGGGTCACCACAGGAAGGGTCCAATCCTAGATTGGATAAAGATAACATTAAATGTTATTCATGTGGTAAATTTGGTCATATTAGAAAATTTTGTACAGGTATTGAGAAACAAAACTGCCGCAAAGACAAAGCTACTCACGACCATGCTAACGTAACCGGCTAAATTGGTGGGGCTCATTTTTAACGAGTAAAGTTAGGGCCTGGGCCCACACCAATCGCGTGGCGGATTTAATACTGGGAAATATCCCTGTTATTGTGGAATGTTCACGAGATGATATTATGAGATGGACTTCTGATCATCCTTTATCGGCGAATGCAGTGGTTACTAGTGCCCTGCGTTTTGCTGAATCTATGGCATCGCCGCCTTCTTCGGATGAGAGTCAGGCATCTCAGAAGAATACTTTTCATGAAACTCCACAGTCTTTTGCAGTAAAACAACGTGATGATACTTCGTTGGAACTTTTATTTGGGTTTGCTGAGACTAAACATGTAAAATGTACTAAACATGCAGGGTGTGATTTGAAGTCAAGAACTTGGATCTTACACGCTGTTTTACACACCTAAGAGGACATGCACACCATCATAGCTGGCAGACGCTGGAGCTGGATTGGCCACGTCCTCAGAAGAGATCCCGATTCCATCACAAGAACAGCTATGCTATGGACCCCTGAAGGAAAGCGAAAGAGAGGCCGACTCAAAACAACTTGCAGGAGAACTGTAGAGGCCGAGATGCAAAGAATTAACTATGACAATGAGGCTCGTTTGCTTTTTCGTTATTTCATCTCATCGCCTTTATTATCTATTATTTCGGCATATTTAACGCACATAATTTCATGCCTAGCCTCTACTCAGAATTGTTACTCTTTTTTCCTACTACCATTGTTCACATTTCACGCTTCGACGCATGACAGGCCAGACAATCGCCCATCCTTGAGAGATTAATTGTACCACTAAACGTGTTAATACCACATTGACTTCAGGTAAATGCGAGCATGAAATGTGTGCTTAAGATTGCATAATAACTTCCTACTCGACAGCAGAATGGGCTTCCGATGGGCCAATAAACTAAGAAATCAGACTTCCGAATTACTTGGGTTAGGTGATGATAGATAAACGCAATCTTGGAAGATATTTGGAAGAATGAACAGGAAGTGTGATATAAGTCAACTTTGACAACATTTTACGGATATCACAACTCCATATATGGACGATGACTGTTTGAATTTTCCAAACGCATGAGTCATGAAAAATATTACATGAGGAAAAGTTGTCATAACATGAAATTTTGAATGTATTGGCTGGCATTTGAGGCGCTAATTATCCTTCGCGTTGATTGGGAGTTTGTAAAAAAAAAAGTCAGGTGGAAGCGTGGGCCTGAAACCTACGATATAACGTAGAAAATGTTTGACATACGGCACTGCATTTCGGAAATCGTCAAGGTAGACAGCTCGGACCTTGCCACAGAAAAGAATAAAGTTGGATTCTGAACTGATAGAACCTGGCACACAAAAACTTATTAAAGAGCATCTCTGTACATCAGAAGAAACTCGCTAACATTAAAACGGAACCCGGAGTTCTACAGGACCACTCACAAGTCGCAGAGGGATTCTGAAATAGAAATAATACCACAGGCGTGTGTTCGAGGCATTTGTGTTAAGTTGCCAAGACTATTCTTCTGAGCCAGGAGTCTTGGATATCCCAGTATTGGGCTAAGTTGTAAACATAAATTTTATGCTGAGAATTTGGCGTGTTTATACTTGCTGGTGATGTTATAGATTTACACTAGGCTAGCAACTTCATCATTTGAAAAAGGATACATTCATGAACCACCACAGCAAGCGCTGGTGATTGCTTCATGCTAGTTCTCACAGAAGAACCAAAAGCAGAGGTAACCCCAGACTCCGAATGGAGCAGGGAGTGAGTGCTGATTACATCGACCTATGCATAGTTGTATATTATGATTTTGTGAATGTATGTAAACATAATATGTTCCTTCAGGCACAAGCCACTGCCGCTGTCCAGTCACAAATGTTTCCTTAAATTAACTGACATACTGGTGATTTTTCATCACATGCCCTGTGTGATATAATATATGCTCAGGGAGAGTAAAAAATCTGAGAAAACAAACGGCTGACGGACAGCGGGAAAAGGCGCCTGATTAACATCAGGCAGTCAGATATTAAGCGGCGGAATTTGTTCTTTCATTCCCTGTAAGGTTTGTTGTACCAGTACGAGGCGACATCTTATTGTGGTATGACTAGGAGAGACCATTTGTTGTACTACTTGACTGTGGTTCGAAGCTTGAGATCGACACCTGAAGATTCTTGCCTTGACCAGAAGAGGTTACTTTATGATCTGATCTGGACACGTGCCCTTCACTACAGAAACGTATCTACTGAAAGGCAGCATCGGCACTTCAGCATTCTGGCAAGTCCCAACTTTAGCAGGCCAAACCCGACCGAACTTTATTTTGCTAGATTCATCGAGTTTGAAGACTTTTCGGTGAAGAAACCTAAATTATTTTCCATAATCCGCAGTAATATTTATTTACAAGTGTTAAAGTAATCGATCATTAAATTTGTTATGTTGATTTTGACAAATTCATAGTTGAATTAAGCATTACAGAGAGATAGGCATACATATGACTCAGAACCTCTAGTATATATTCATGTATATATATATATATATATATATATATATATATATATATATATATATATATATATATATATATATATATATATATATATATATATATATATATATATATATATATATTCATATATATATATATATATATATATATATATATATGTGTGTGTGTGTGTGTGTGTGTGTGTGTGTGTGTGTGTGTGTGTGTGTGTGTGTGTGTGTGTGTCGAGCTCATAAGAGGAATTTCGCTGAATTAAATCAGCTGTAGGCTTGCACAAGCTAAATCAGACAACATACATCTTCACAAAAGGCGGCGTGTCAGATAAAAAGTTAACGTGCTCAGACGCATTCAGCATTGTTCTTGACTTCTGAAAAATCTTAAATCTGTTATTAGTGTATATACAAATTTAAAGTTGATTTAATAATTTTGACTGTATGTCTCAGTCATCTTAAATACACTTAAACAGAGCTACTAAATTAACATTTCGTTGAATTAAATCATTTGAGGGCTTGTACGAGATAAATTAAATCATAATACCCATCTTCACAAAAGGCGGCGGGTAAGATACAAAGTTAACGTGCAAAGACTCATTCAGCATTGTTCGTGACTTCTGAAATATCTTGTGAAAATTACCTCGAGGTAGAAGCATCATTATCCTTCTATCTACAACTCTGTAGACACCTTTGAAGACCCATTTTAGGTACTCTAGGTTTTGGTCACTGTTGGACCCACTACTGCAGAGAAAAGGGGAGGCAACCCGTGACATTAACCAGAGCTAGGGGAACTGTAACGAAGGATGGCCGCCGACCGAGCATAGTGGAAGCAGTTTGTTGCTGCCCTACAAGACGCCACCAGGCGTGATGGGCGCTGACTGCTTTGACAGTCGGCGGCTAAGGATCAAAGAAGAAGACGAAGAAGTCTGATTCAGGCTAAGAGAATATTCACATACATATAAAAAAAAGACAGGTACATGTGAATAACTCCATTGACAGTATATTACATACATGTATTTAATACACAATGGCCATAAATATATTTGTGCCGATTTTACTGGGATTATCTGATACAAACACTGGACACTGGTACATAATTCCACACCACGAAACACAGACTGAATCTGTCTCATCACTAGTGTCAAGAAAGCACGTCACTACTTAGCAACACAGAACTATCAAACTTGTTACCTTTCCGTGTGACAAATCGTATCAAACATGAATTCCCGATTTCTCACGCCAGATGCATCAATAAAATATGTGTTTGTGTCAGATTATAAGAGCGATGAGAGAAGTCTGAGACAGACCACCAACTCTTATCAGAGAAATAGATGTTCTTACATGAGAGCGACGAAAGAAGCCTGGGATGACTGCCAGCTTGATCAGAGAAAAGTATGTGGTTGTATGAGAGTTAACGAAGGAAGAATTGGCAAAGTCATGTTCTAGTTTACCCAGCTGTAAATGGGCACATGAGGTATCGGAGTGGCAAAGAGGTATGGCGTCCGCCTCTAATTCTAAAGGTGCCGGGTTTCGACCCCAGTACAGGGAATATAATTGATGGAAATATTTTGTTACAACCACTGGTTCCTAACGATGTCATACTCCCCCCGATCAACTGAGTAGTCAGATCGGATATATAGCCTTCTCGGCTACAAAAATAGGAGGTTCCGTGTGCAAGTTGCGCACTTTAAAAACCGTTCGTAGTTGGAAATCGTAAAGAATAAGCCATTCGGCCGCTGCCCTGGCAAAATTTAAAAATTAGGAAACCTACCCATCATACAAGCGTTTATAGAATGTGAGATTCCTGTATACTCACATTGGAATCCTCGCCAGTGTTATGGAGTTCGTGCACTGTGCTGAGATCCTCCTTGTGTGATCTAAGGGAGGAGAACGGAGTACAGATGGCGCTGTCCGTGAGCAATAAAGATGGTCCTTAAAACCAAAACCGAACCAAACCAAATGGGCACCTGACTCAGCTTTTGAGTTAAGGAAGGCAAGCGCAGCGAGGAAACGATCGGGTCACCCCCACGTCTTAAATCCAGACCTAGTATATTGAAGCCTCTAACTCTTCACGCCCCCAGCAACGGCCACGGGACTACATTGTTATATACTGTTCAAAAAAAAAAAAAAAAGAAACGCAACTATTTTGGTGTTACTTTTATAAAAGATATTCGCTGATTGGACATCAGTCAACCTATCGACTGTGTCCACCTGGTCATTAACTTCTCGTGGTTACCTGAATTGTACTCACCTCATGATTCGTGAGGTCATGAAAGAGGTTAAGGTCAAAACAACATTTTTGACAATAACTCGTGACAGGTTCATGAGAATCCCGTGAAACTTACTGAACACAAAACTCTCTGACCATATTATTGAATGCCTATAAAAGATTGACGCTCATCGAATAAATTCAGTTGAAAATTCGGTACTTGTGCGTTTATTCACCGGTTAAATCAAATTCTGGAAATGTATTACCAAAACTGAGAACCGTACTTTTTCTTGACCGAAAAATGTTGATTTCACATTGTGATTTGGGAGGCAAGTTAAAAAAAAAGCGTGTCTCTTGCATTCATAGTTGACACGCTTACGACAGACCCCCCCCCAACCCCCCCCCCCCCCCCCCCCCTCCGTATTGTTTTTTAAAGTTTATAAACCAATAGAACGGAATTGTATCAGTTCTAAAAGTTTAACGGTACACAGGAAACAAGGGAAATCGCTGCCGTTGCCTTCTCTAACTCAAGATCAGAGTGAGGTACCCATTTACAGCTGTTTTGACTGATGCGTGACACCTGTTCCCTTTCTCGCTGCCGTTGCCTTCTCTAACTCAGGATCAGTCAGGTACCCATTTACAGCTGGTTATGGAATGTTAGAGACTTCACCATACTAGGTCCAGCATCGAAAGGTGGGGAGACCAGTTTCCTTCCTCGCTGTCTTTTCCTTCCCTAACTCAAAGTTAAGTACCCATTTATAGCTAGGTAGGCCCCATCTCTCGATTCTGGACCTAGTATGGTGAAGTCTCTAACACTCCATAACCAGCTGTAAATGGGTACCTTACTCTGATCCTGAGTTAGAGAAGGCAACGGCAGCGAGGAAGGGAACATGTGTCACGCATCAGTCTAACCAGCTGTAAAAGGGTACCTGCCTCTGATCTTGAGTTAGAGAAGGCAACGGCAGCGAGGAAGGGAACAGGCCACCCCACCTCATAAAGCTGGGACCCAGTACATCGAAGTCTATAACACTTCACTCCCCTACGGCAGAATGTGCTACGTGACTACAACCTTACTCAAACTAGTACTAAACGGAGTAAATCTTCATTTAAATGAGAATCCGAACTACCTAGGCATTATTTTTGATCGAAGTCTGACTTGGAAAAAACAGGTTGACAGAAATCGAATGAGAGCAAGACAAAGAATGGCAATTATGAAAAAACTTGCTGGAACAACTTGGGGTGCAGATGAAAAAGTGCTTAAGACGTTGTACACAGGGCGAGTGAGGCCAGTTCTTGAATATGGCATGGCAGCATGGGCAACAGCAGCTAAGATAAACTTCGATAAAATTAGCAGACTCCAAAATCAAGCTTACTTACTTACTTAGTCGTTCCCCTTCTACCGTGAGGTGTAGAGGTTTGGAAGAGAGAGCGCCAGACCATTCTATCAGCTGTCTTCCTCCTGGCCTGGCTCCACTCTAGTCCCCGGTCCTCCAAAGATTATCCAATGTTGTCCTCCCAGCGGACTCTGGGTCGTCCTGGAGGTCTGGATCCCTGGCTCTTTGTTTCCCATGCCTGTCGTGGTAGCCGATCTTCTCCCGTTCTGCAGACATGGCCAAACCATCTTAGTTGGGACTGTTCTATTTGGGTCTGCAGCGGATGGGATTTTAAGCCTTGACGGATCGTCTGGTTGCGGACATGTCTCTTCTTGTTACTTCAACCACTTTCCTCAGATACCTCATTTCTGAGGTTTGGATCTGGCTTTTGTGGGTTGTAGTCATTGCCCACGACTCGCATCCATATGTCAAGACTGGGACATAGGTGGAGCGGTATACAGCCATCTTCGTTTTCTTACCAACCTCTTTCTTGCTGAGGAATCCACGATTTATGGCCTGAAAAAGTCTCCCAGCCGCAGCTTTTCGAGCGGCCAACTCCTCCCCGATGCCTCCCTTTCGGTCTATAATAGCTCCGAGATATTTAAAGTGGTCGACCTGCCCCAGGACCTGTTCTCCCAACTTAATCTGATGTTTTCTTTCTTCTCGTGATATCACCATGGATTTTGTTTTAGAGCTGCTTATGACCATCCCTCTCTTCTCCAGCTCTTCCTTCCAGACTTGCAGGTTGGATTGGAGATGTGCCTCTGATTTAGCAATCAGGGCAACATCATCAGCAAATGCCAGCTCCGAAATATAGACCTGTCTCATCTTCCAGTACCCCACTGAATACTTTCTTGTTCTCTCCTTACATGCCTTGATGACATCGTCCATAAGGAGTATGAAGAGGTAAGGTGATAGGATATCACCTTGTCTTACACCAGTGGTGGTCCTGAACTCTTCTGACTTATGGTTTGCTGTCCTCACATAATTTCTGCAAGACGTGTAGAAGCTCTGTATAGCATGAATCAGAGGTGCTGGAATATTCTTCCTTGCCAAACAGTCCCAAAGTTTGCTCCAGGGGACCCTGTCAAACGCCTTTTCCAGATCTATGAAACAAAGATGCATCTCACTCTTATACTCAAGGGCCTTTTCACTCAGCTGTCTGAGTGTGAAGATTAGGTCTTGAATACTTCGGTTTGCTCGGAATCCGCACTGGACCTCATCCAATTGTGGCTCAGCTAGGCGTCGGAGTCTCTGCTCTAGGATTCTAGAGTAGATTTTACCAGGGACACTGAGAAGGGATATGCCTCTATGGTTTCCACATTGTCGATTGTCACCCTTTTTGAAAATTGGTGTTATGATGGCAATCTCCCAATCCTTTGGTATGGTCTTGTTGCACCATGCTGCCTGTAGGACCTTTAAGAGTAATAGGTCGCCTGATGCTCCCATGTACTTAACCATTTCTGGTGTTATACAATCATGCCCTGCTGCTTTGCCCATCTTGATTTTCTCTAGTGCTGCCCTCAGTTCTTCCATCTTTATGTCATCTTCACCATCATTGGTTTTCTCTTCTGTGCTAGTGGTTATCATTTCTGATGCTTCACCATGCTCACCATCCAGGAGTTCTGAGAAATATTCTTTCCATCTTTCCATTACTTCCTTCGGGGCAGTAAGCAATTTGCCTTGCTTGTCCTTTATAAATTTGAGACGGCATTGTTTTTCTTTCCTCATGTTCTTTAGGGTCTTATAGAACAATTTCTGGTTTTCTTGTGCATCTTTTTCTAGCTTTTCTCCAAATTCTTCCCAGGACTTCTGTTTTGCTGCTAGCACTTTGTTCTTAGCTTCTGTTCTGAGTGTCACATATTCTCTATATTTTTCCATTTGTCCTGTTGTGTTTTTAGCTCCTAAGTATTGTTTCCATGCCATTTTCTTCTCTCTTATTTTCTCTTTGACTTCCTCTGTCCACCAAGGTGTCCTCTTTCTCTGGTTCCCAAGTCGGCCTTCACCGCATGCTTCTGCAGCAGCTGTCTTTATGATATCCTTGAATTTATTCCAGAGGGTTTCCAAGTCATCAGGTCGTTCTTCTGTGTTGCTCACTGCTGTAGCAATAAGCCCCTGTTATCTGGTCTTAATTTCTGGCTCTCTCAGCTTGTAGGTCCTAATGCTCATTTCTCCTGCTCGTTTACTTGGTTTCTTGCGTGATGTTGGGCAGTTCCTAGGCTGAGCAACTCTTTCAGTTGTTCGTTTTATTGTTAGCAGGTAGTGATCACTTCCAATCTCTGGCCCCCTCCAGACTCTTGCATCTCGGACATATCTGAATGAGCTTCTCCGAACAATGGCATAGTCGATCACTGACTTCTCATTCTTGGTTGGTTCACATCTAGTGTATGCATGTATGCGCTTATGGGGGAACTTTGTGTTTGTAATGATCAGATTCTGCTCACTGCAGAATCTAAGGAGTCGCTTTCCATTGTCATTGAGAGTATCTTCTCCATATCTTCCGATAACTCCACCCCATCTAGCATGGTCATTTCCAACTCTGGCATTAAAATCTCCGAGCATAATAACTTCATCTAGGCAGTCATCCACTGTCCTTTGAAGCAGCTCGAAGAATTCCTCCTTGACCTCTGCTCTCTCATCCTCATTTGGCCCATACACTATGACCAGGTTGACTATGGTTTCTCCTTCTTTTAGTTTTACAACAATAATGCGCTCCGAGACAAAGTTCCATCCCTTGATACTATCTTTTTGATTTTGGGCCACAATGCAACCCACGCCCCCTTTAGCTCTTTCAGATATGGGTACACCACTGTAGAGCAACGTGTTGCCATCGAGATCCATGACTCCTTGTCCTTTTTTCTTCGTTTCCGTTATAGCCAGGATTTCTAGTTTTGCTTTCCTCATCTCTTCCACCAGCTCCTCTTCCTTCCCATTTATACTTCTTGTGTTCCAAGTTCCATAAGTCGTAGTCCGTAGTCCGTTCCAGTTCGTCGCCTTTAGAATCAGTCCGGTTTTCTCTCTTGTATTGCTCGTAATCATAGTTTAAGACAAACAGGTGATTGGCCTGTTGTGCCTTTGCATGGTGGAGGGGCTGCCTCCTTACGGCCTCCATGCAGGCCGCCCTCCTCCTTTTTCATCCGGGCTTGGGACCGGCATAGGCGGAGTTCAAAATCAAGCAATGAGAATTATAACGGAAGGCATGAAGTCAACATCTATAAAAGAACTCGAAAAGATTACATGCCTCCAGCCAATGACAGATAGAAGAGACTGCAGGGCTCAACAACAGGCCGAAAAATTCAAAAGACTAACAGACCACCCAATGTGCCATAGAATAAATGCTCTTAGAAGGCAAAGACTCAAACGAAGTAATTTTGTAGAATCAACCAAACCACAAATGAGAGCAGTATCCATAGATGAAATATCCACTGTTAAACCCATCTACACTGCACACAAGCTTCCAGTTTGGAAACAAAATCGTTTCCCTAAAATGATAGAAAACATTCCTGGAATTGAAAGTAAAAAGAGCCAAACTGCAACAGATAGAAAATCTATAGCGACAAAATACATAGAGAAACATTATCCACGCAACACCTGGACCCATGCATACACAGATGGATCAGCAACAAATGCAACAGAAAATGGAGGTGGGTGTGTCGTTCTGACCTTAAGCACTGGTGCAGAAAAAAGGCTGTCAGTGGCGACAGGACGATTCTCCAGCAACTTCAGAGCAGAGGCAGAGGCCTTGAAAACTGCAGCAGAGGTTATATTGACAGAAGAAACGGCAGAGAGACAAGTTGCTTTCTTTACTGATGCACAGTCAGTAATTGCAAAGTTGAAAAGACAAAATAATACAGACCTGGATGATCTCAGAGTAGTGCTCCACAAACTTTGTCAACGATTCAAAAGTGTTGTGATCCAGTGGATCCCATCTCATTGTAACATCGCCGGCAATGAAGAGGCTGACAGAATGGCAAAAGAAGGTTCACATCTACCTCAGCCTGATGCACGCATAACTTTTGAGGAGGCATAGAGTTTTATCAGAATCAGTTACAGAAACAAATGGAATGTAGAACATCCAGGGCACACACAGAATGATGCTTACTACCAGCTCCACAGAAGAGAACAAGTGGTAATCTTCAGACTCCGCACTGGCCACAACAGATTGAGATACCATCTATTCAACAAGCTAAAGATAGGAACTACCGATCAGTGTAACTGTGGCACTGATAAAATGACTGCTGGACATCTACTTCAAAGTTGCCCCTTAATGTGGTACAGAGAAGATGCATATGGCCGACACCAGCTCCTTTCGTGGAAAAGCTTTACGGGGATTCAAATAGCCTCAAACTGACTACTGAATTCTTTGAGAACATTCAAGTGGACGTCTGAGAGTGTACGAAGAAGAAGAAGAAGAAGAAATGATGCATAAAGATGAACATCATAATGTTTTAAATAAATTACTTAATATTAGAATACAACAGCATATAATATACTATATATAGAATACAATCAGACGCAAAAATCTCCCGACGTTTTGTAAACATGTCCTGACCCTCAACAGGTAACACATCTTCATCACGTAGTTAGCACGCTGACAGGTTCCACTTGATCAAACACACTGGCGCAAATGTGACCTACATTCCTCACAGCTAATGTAAACAGGAGCGCTGACCTTTATCGCAAAGTCGTTACTGTGAATAAATACAAATGAAAAATTTTTTTTTTTTAATCAACAGTGAAGATTTAATGAGACAACACGTAGAAGTTAACTTTACAACTACCTAATATTGTGGCTGTGCAAAGTTCCTTCCCCTTTTTGAACCTCAGCAAGCCTTCCTTTATAACGTGTAGACACCACAGAAGGCTTAGAGACAACTTGACCGCAACTGAAGGTCGTCACTGCGGTAAGCTGAAAAAAGTACTACATTCATAAGAACGAGATGCTCTCTTGAAATTACAAGCATGACAAGCAATAGTATTTAAGACCTTATTACCCTTCTTATTACTTTGATTGTTAATAATTTTGCTCTCATGTGGAGCACAGTTAACCTGGTTGCGATTTCTATAATTGCTGTTGAGAGCATTGTTATTTGCTTTATTGAAACAGTTGTACTGATTTAAATCCCATTTAGTATAGTTGCGATTAACATCTCTTCTTAGATAAAAATGTCCACTAGATAGAACTTGCTTTTTAGCAGAAAAATTATTACCAGATTGATAGACTTTCATATAATTATTTCTACTATAGTTTCCAAAACTCTTAGGATCAAAATGTTGAGATCTGTTAAATTGTTTCTTGTTTTTAGGAGAAGAAACGTTACCATATGATGAACTCCCTTGGTACTTTCTAACCTCAGGGTTATGTCTCCTATCAAAATTGTTTTTATCTTTGCTTGTGGCCATGTATTTAACAAATGGGCCATACTGCTTGGACTGGGTATGACTAGTAGAAGGTTTGATAGTCTCTTTATTGTTTTGCACAAAATTTGTTTCATTCTTGGAACAAGGAGTGCTATCTTTATTCCCTGTTATCAATTTATCATAATTTTCAATAAATACGTGGTTGGTTTTTAACACCCTGACTTGAAATTTATTTCCGTTTCTTTCTTTATCTACAGGACTGGCTGTTACTGTAGACTTTCCTTTGTTGGCCTGGGGCAAGAATCAATATTATTGGCCGCAGCATCGCTAGTGCATGGAAAGTTATATTTTCTAAGAAATGATCTATGTCCACTATTCTTGACCTTAGAATCCGCAAAAAGTGTATGAAGCTGACTTTTTGCTTTAGTGCTCTGATGATAATTTCAAAGGCAGTAGACCACAAACTGGGGAAAGAACAAGCAGGATTTAGAAAGAACAGGAGATGTGTAGATCATATATTCACTCTCAGGAACATTATAGAGCAGTGCTCAGAATGGCAAAGACAGCTTTGCATTAACTTTGGTGATTTTGAAAAGGCTTTCGACAGCATACATAGAGACAGTTTATGGAAAATACTGAGGGCTTATGGAATTCCAAGCTGCATAGTGTCAATCATAAAAAGCCTCTATGCCAGCTGTACGTGTAGTGTTGGGCAGAGCAACCTAACCTTTGAGGTGAAGACAGGAGTACGACAGGGATGCCCCTTATCAACCACTCTATTTTTAACAGTCATAGACTGGGTGATGCGCCAGACAACAGAGGGCAGGCCAAGAGGAATAAGATGGACTACATTTTCTACATTGGAAGATCTGGAATATGCAGATGACATTGCACTACTAGCACATTCACATCAACACATCCAGGAAAAAACGGATAGACTTAATAAGTTTAGCCAGCAGGTTGGCTTGAATATCAATTTAAATAAGTCTGAGGTCATGACGCTCAATGTGAGCAACCTTGAGCCCATATCAGTAAGGAATCAGCAATTGGTACAGACAGATACCTTCACATACCTAGGAAGCATAGTAACACCAGACGGCGGGGCAGGCAAAGACATCAACATCAGAATGAATAAGGCAAGAACAGCCTTCTTTAGCCTAAACAACATCTGGAAGTCCTCCCAATACAGCACAAGCACAAAATTAAGATTATATCAGAGCTGTGTGCTTTCTGTGCTTCTCTATGGTGCGGAATGCTGGAGAGTTACAGAGAAGGAAATGTCGAAATTGTCCTCTTTTCACACAACATGCCTAAGAAAAATTCACCGAATCTTTTGGCCAAATTCCATCACTAACCAAGATCTGAATACTCGTAGCAAGCAAGAGGACATGCACACCATCATAGCTGGCAGACGCTGGAGCTGGGTTGGCCATGTCCTCAGAAGAGACCCCGATGCCATCACAAGAACAGCTATGCTTTGGACCCCTGAAGGAAAACGAAAGAGAGGCCGACCAAAAACAACCTGGCGGAGGACTGTGGAGGCTGAGATGCAAAGAATGAACCAGAGTTGAGGCACTGTACGAAGGATGGCCACCGACCGAGCAAAGTGGAATCAATTTGTTGTTTCCCTACAAGACGCCACTAGGCGTGATGGCCACTGACTGCTTTGACGGTCGGCGGCTAAGGATCAAAGAAGAAGAAACTCTGATGATAAACAACTTTCTGTCGATCACTGTCAACATTGACAGAAGACCACATCTTGTTATTCAAGACAATGTCAAGCAGGCCATCGACTCTTTTCTTGCTTCTGCAATTTCAATATCTTTAAGTGCAAACTCTTCAATTAATTTCTTGTTTAATTTATCAACTATAAACAATTTGCATCTCCCCTCTGTGAGTAATTTATCAACCTGTACAATCTTTTCTCTCTCCGCCGCTAACTCATCTAATCTCTCTTTCTCATCCATATCTTTATTTGCCTTTAACTGTGTTAATTCCATATGAAGTTCCTCAATTTTAATATCGTTTTCATTCTTTTTTTTTTCTATAACCAGCGGCACTCGAGCTTTTCCAGCTCTTTCGGCCCAATGACATGTCATTGCGAGGCTGGGGGGTCAGTGGACTTTCCTTCCAACCCGGTCAGGAGCTTCGCTCCTTCCCATCCACACGGGATTTATGTGCAGGAGCCGTTCAAATTATTCAGTCAAATTTCCGGTCGTAAACATTTCTTCAAACGCCGACGGCCGGGTTTGAACCATGAACCCCTGGTCGCCAGTACAACGTTGTAGCCATTACACCAGCGCGGCTCCCGTTCTCATTCTTAAACTCATTAATCTTCTCGGGGGGTACGGTATTGTACTCTTCATGTTGGCGACCGAGATTCGCAATATCATCCAATAAATCAAGGAGCGTTTCTGTATAAACCCTATCACGTTTATCGGTCTCAAGTTTCAATTTCTCATACATCTGTTTATTTTGTTAGGCCTCCTGTGTAAGATTTTCCACCTCAACATGCTTAACTTTCAGTTGAGCCTCTAACTCTTTGATGTTGCTTAATGCAGAATTTAATGCTGTTTGTGAACTAGAAAGTTCCAAGTTAGCTTTATGTAGCTCACTTGTATGTCTACATACCGTCTCGTGTAGTACCCTCTCTTCAGAAATACTCTGTAAACAATTCTTCCTATCTTGTAATGCACTCCGTTTGTTCTTTCTTATTTGCTCCTTATCTTCTAACTCTTTTTCCTGATCATCAGGAATACCGTAGAAAATTATCTTGTGCATATTCTTCACTATATGGTCATGTTTAACCTCAGTATAGTTGTATACAAACAAACAAAGGTAATGTAATAATTCCGCTAAATCCTTGGCTATCCTTAGATGAGGAACAGAATGAAAACTCTCCTCAGCAAAATACTTTAGGGCTCTTGACGCATTAATCAAAAATTCATCCATTACTTCTACTTCAAGTGCTGGACCTTGCAATCCATCATCATCCCTACCTTTCTCAAAAAAATATTCTAGTATAGGCCTCATATCCTCAGGATCCATATCACAATCCATAGCGACTTGCTTACTCAGTCAACTATATATGTATTAATTAAACTTCCACCTCACAAAACCAACTATCTTTTAAAGAAATTGCAATTATTCCTTAGTTACTGTATCATCAATTCCTGTACATAGAACCGTTATATAGCCATAACTTACTGATGCATCAACATATCCTACAATCAGTCGATATAATTATCGACAACAAATCCGACAGTTATCAACAGAATAAGCAATGCATAGTATAGGCAGGCTTGCTGACATGCACAAAGTGGAACGATTTACACACAACAAAAACCACTTATCTGAAAATAATCCCGTCCTTTCCGCCAACACACTGGATATCACAAAGTTCTGCAGATAAAAACACTCCACCGCAGAAAGGTACTAGAACTAGACTCTCTTCTCTTCAGGGTTTATTACATCACAACACGTTAACCTCGAATACACATAGTCAAATTACAGTTCACAGCAATAAAGTACTCCACTTCTCAGAATCATCAAAGATACTTCTAACATCAGCGCTACAATAATATAGACAATGGATCTTTCCAGGAAACGGTCGTCATCACCGTGCTAATAATATAAATGGCCTCATCAAAGATACTTCTAACGTCAGCGCTACAATAATATAGTCAATGGATCCTTCCAGCAAACGGTAGTCATCACCGTGCTAATAATATAAATGGCCTCATCAAAGATACTTCTAACATCAGCGCTACAATAAATATCCTCCACAAACCTGAACATGGCCATTTAAATATCTTAATATCCAAAAATGACTGCCTTCATTGCAGTTACAATATACTCATCTGCACACACAGCAAAAAACTACTAATAGACATTTTTTCCATCCACTCGCAGGGACACACACAGAAAAACCCTCAGGGCTCGACCACCTCGGTCAAACGCCCAGAACAGACTCCCTAGATCACACACCTTCCGCTCAAACAGTCACGAGACTCGGCTGTTCAAAACACAGCTCAGTCTAAATACATGCACGGAGCTAGCCGCAAGAGCTAAACACACATAGCTCAAAACAGTTCAGAATAAATACATCTCCACACTTGAGATGACCAGCGTTCACCACGCTTTCTGACAAACTGTCTCACGAAACCAGGAGAAGACACTTTTAAACAAATCCATTACTAATCGGCAAGCAAGCGCCCTAACCCAAAATTCACTCTGTCCAACAAGCATTTTCAGGATTACTTCCCCTCCATAAGATCTACTATTAACACATTACACAACAAACGCTTGGCGGAAAAAATGTACTAATGTTTCAATAAACATCACAATAAGCTAGTCTTTTATCTGTACTCGCCAACACAAGGCCGACTCATACACAATACAACAGCAAACAAAAACTCAAACCCACCAGTTACACTACACCACACAACAATTAAAATACCTACACCCAAAATTACCAGACAAAAACAAAACCAATACCACCTATACCCCACCCCTTTTAAATTTTCTTACTCCAGCGCTACACCTCAACACATCTATGAGTCATCACTCCAACCAGTCAAAATCAATAACCCCCCACACTCTCACTAAAAAAAACCCTCAGTAACCTACTAGCCCGCCATTATCGATTTTTTTATATTTTCCGCCATTATTGATATATATATATATATATATATATATATATATATATATATATATATATATATATATATATATATATATATATATATATATATATATATATATATATATATATATATATATATATATATATATAGTTATATATATATATATATATATATATATATATATATATATATATATATATATATATATATATATATATATATATATATATATATATATATATATATATATATATATATATATATATATATATATATATATACACACACATACATACATACACACACGCACACACATACACACATATATATATATATGTGTATGTGTGTGTGTGTGTATGTATGTATATATATATGTGTGTATGTGTGTGTGTATGTATGTATGTGTGTGTGTATATATATGTATGTGTGTGTGTATATATATATATATATATATATATATATATATATATATATATATATATATATATATATATATATATATATATATATATATATATATATATATATAAACTTAACTCGTATAAGGAATTTTATAATAATTTAGGAACTCTAAAAACACATTTGGTCATGCGCCCTAATATAAGCAACTTACACTGTGTCTAGGTTGAAAGGGTCGCACATAGTTGACACGAGGCAAAATTTTATTTTAAGAAAGAGTTTTATAAAAAAAAGATAGAACAACATGTCTTCTGTAATTAGTCATGCGCCTTTATATAACCACCAGTCCCCTGTGTCTTTGTTAAATATTGGATGGTGAATCCTGTTACTGCAAATGCTGCTGAGGCTGATATAACATGTCAAGAAGAGCTATTAGAACTTAAATATGATGAAGAGAGCAAATCAAATTTCAATAGTGGTGAATACCAAAAAACTCTGGCAAAATTTAAAAAAATGCCTGCCTTATATCCAAATATGGGGAAAATGATATTTAATTTACTGCTACCTTTCGCTACCTCATATCTATTGGAATCAGGCTTAAGTGCTGTGAATCATATTGTCACCAAACAGAGAAACTGTCTGAAAATCTCTGACAGAGGAGACCTTTGCTTGTTCCTTACGAAAATCGAACCAGATATCCAACATTTAGTTTCTCAGTATCAGGCTCAATGATCTCATTAAATTAAAGGTGATTTCAATTAATTTAGTTGTTTTATGTAACTGGGTTTTTTTTAATTTAAATATTATTGCGCGGTAAGGAAATTTTACCCTCACGAAAGTGACAAAAGTGGGCGCTAAGTATTAAAAGGTTGAAGAGCACTGGTCTAGATAAACCGAGCAAAGCCGGGTACTTACAGCTAGTTGACGTATAATCTATAAAAAAAATAACAGTGATTGTTAAATAGTGGTGAAATGAGAGATGATGCAAGAATCCCAGAGCAGGACTGGGAAGGTGGGAGATCAAGAGCCAAGTGAAGATAACTATAAACGAGGAATGGAAGACAACATGGAAGAACAGTTGAAAAAGAAGACACGCGTTCAAACTGCTGAAAGAACCAACAAGGAAGTGTCAGGTCAGAGAAGAATTAAAGATACCATCGAACAGAAAACTGTGGCGTCTCCGTCTTGGTGCAGCATACTTTATGATAGAGGAACCACACTGCCAAGAATGTCAGGAAGAGGATGACATAGACAACTACCTGATCCACTGTAAAAAGTACGAACAACAAAGGCTTGAATTAAAAACTTACTACAGAAATCACAATATAGACATGGGTGGGTTTGAAAAAAAATCGAAAAAAGGTGATTCGTCTTACGAGGACAAAAGACAAAGAAAGTAGTCTACGTTGAAAAGGAAGTGACTTCTGACCCCGGAAGTACACAATACATACTAAGAAGCTAAAAACTAAAAAACGAAACTGAACAAAAAACTACCCAAATATAATAAAAGTGGGGACTGGAAATAGAAGAGGACAGAATAAGTAGGAGATAAATGAATATGAAATAAAAAAACAAGACAAATTAGAAAAGTGTACATCCATACGTATTATGGAGGATGGCATAAAAATAGAAGAATAGGATAAGAGTGGAAAGAGTCCAAATAGAGCAAGAGAGGAAAGGGTGACCTCAGACAAAGGTGTGGAAAGTGTTGAGACCGGCTGGTTTTAGACACCCCATGCGGTGGATAAGACGGTTCTCAAGCTGTTCTCGGCTGGCAGTGTTAGAGGAGCAGGATCGGATCGCAGTGACCTGGATGTCGATGGGACCCTGGTGGTCAGGACTATTGAAGTGTGTGGCAACTGGTGTGGACTTTTGCTGAGAGATGTCATTTAAGTGCTGGCTGAATCTGTCCCCAAGTCGTTTGCCTGTTTGGCCAATATAGGTTTTGCAGCCACGTTTACATATGATCGTATAAATGACATTACGCGATTCACACGTGAAGCTACTAGTGATGGTGTACGTAGCCTTAGGAAAGGACACCTTCTGGGTTGAGATGACATACTTGCACGTGTTGCATCGTGTCCGACCACAGGGTAGTGTGCCAAAGTGAGTGGCATTCTCCTTTGGGAGACGGCTGTGAACAAGAAGATCCTTCAAGTTCTTGTCGCGTCTATATGCCACCAAAGGTGCTTCACCGAATACTGCTTGGGTCGCAGGCTCTGCTTGGAGGATAGGGAGGTGGCGGGAACGGATCCGTTGGACAGCAGTGCTGTGAGGGTGATGGGTCAAGATTAATTTGACTCTATCTGAAGTGGATTTATAGTGAGGTATGAGGGCCTCCTGACGAGAGATGGGGAGCACACGTTGGAGAGCAGAGGTGAGAACATGTTCCGGATAAAGTCTGCTACGGAAGAAATCCAACATCTCATTTGCTCGGAAGTGGAAGTCATCGTCGTCTTGGCACAAACGGCGGAGGCGGAGAAGTTGTGAAAAAGGAAGGGAGTCACGACAGGCCCGAGGATGAGAAGAGGTATACAGGAGGTAGCTGTGGACATCTGTCGGCTTGTAGTATACTGAGGTATTAAGGCCGGAGGGCGTGATAGAAATAGTAATGTCAAGGAAGTTGACAGATACTGTGGAGACAAGGGAGGTGAACTTGATGGTGGGGTGAAAGTGGTTGACAAAGTCGATGAAGCGATATAAATCAGTCTCAGACATATCTGTGAGACCTATGCCATCATCGATATATCTGCGGTAAAACCCGGGGAAAGGACCGGAGTATTGTTGCCATATCTGATGCTCCATATGGCCCATGAACAGGCAGGCATAGCTAGGACCCATCTTCGTTCCCATGGCAACACCACTAATTTGGTCAAAAAACTGACCATTGAATTCAAAGGAATTCAGTTAAAGGACCAGTTCAGCAAGACGGAGAAGAGTGACAGTGGATATAGAAGGGCAAGTGCGTTGGTCAAGAAAAAACCGAAGAGCTCGGAGACCATCAGAGTGGGGAATAGAGGTGTACAGAGAACAGACATCTAACAAGAAAAGACGGTAGGAGCGGTCTGCTGAGAGTCGGATAGAGGAGAAAGTTGTAAGAGCATGATTGGTGTCTTTGACAAAGGAGGGAAGATTCTCAACGATAGGCTGGAAAATGCTATCGAGGAAGTCAGAAATGTGTTCAGTAGGACAGGAACAGGCTGAGACAATAGGTCTGCCAGGGTTTTCAATCTTATGAATTTTGGGGAGCATGTAGAATACAGGCTTGCCCAAAGAGCTGTCATGAATCCTAAGACGAGAAGCTTCGGGAGGAAGAGCATTACTAGTGATGAGCTGTTTAATAGTGTTGTGTACAATGCGATTGTTAGAGACAGTCGCATCGCTGGTCCTGGGCCTGTAAAAAGAGCCATTGGTCAACTGGTTATTACCTTCACTTAGGTATAAGTCCTTCTGCCAGACGACAATGGCTCCTCCCTTGTCAGCCGGTTTGATGACAATGTCGTCTCTGCGGCGAAGAAGGGAGAGAGCGCAGGACTCTGCCGAAGTGAGATTGGAATAATGCAATCTACGAGGGCGGAGCTGCTGAATGTCATGGATGGTGTTCTTGATATACAGGTCCAGGGCATGAGAGGCCTCAGGTTTAGGTGTAAAGGGGGGTTTAGTAGAGTCAGGAAAGCGTGCGAAGATGTCGGATTCAGCCTGAGACTGCGGAGTGCTGTCTTCCTTCCTAAAATGGAACTTCAGCCTCATGCGACGGTGAAACCGATGAACATCCTGGAGGAGATTGTATTGGTCTAGGGTCGGACGAAGAGGAACAAATTTTAGGCCCTTACTAAGAACAGAGCGCTCTCCCTCAGAGAGGGGTAGATCTGGGGGGATGCAGACTACCTGAGTGCATGACGGAGTGGAGGATGGAGGGGAAGCTTTGGGGGTAAGGATGAGATGGGATAGTTTATGGTGTTTGGACGTGGAAAGGAATTCATGCAGCTGCCGGTTCAGTGTGTGGATAGTGGTGCGTATCATAGAATAGAAAGGGAAGTTGTAGGAGGTGAGACAACGTAAGTGAAGCAGAAGTTGGGTCTGTTGGGCACTGAGGTCTGATAAAAGGCGGGAGTGACTGGCGGCCACTACGCGCATACGTTGAAAGCCACATCTGGTCTCAATTCGTTGTAGGAGACGTTGTTCCCTAGGATTGAGTATACCAGCAGATGGATGAAAATTGGAAGAGAATCCATTAGGAAGAATTTTGTGGTGGAGGCAGGTGTGAATAAAGTGGAGATGAGAAGAGAATCTAGTTTTCTTGAAAGTAACGAACGCAAAGTCAATAGCAGCACGGGATATATCAGGAGGTAGGGAGCTGAAGCTGGTGGTAACCGACACACGGAGAGAGTTGATAAAATATTTAAGAGAGGGCATAGTGGGGAAAAGTAAAACGTCCAGAAAATAAAAAACGTAAAAAATAAAATAAATAACATAGGCTATAAAACGCTAAATGAAAAATGGAGACTAATGAAACAATAGGCTAAATAAATAAATAGGGTAGAGATAAGGTGTGAAGGAAGAGTAGGGAAATAGATAGAGATACGAGATAACAGAGATACGGTGCAGTCAAAAAAATATATACAAAAAATCGAGGAAGTTGAGGGGAACTGCGGTAAGACGTTGAGTACAATGGGTGGGTTTGAAAAAAAATCGAAAAAAGGTGATTCGTCTTACGAGAACAAAAGACAAAGAAAGTAGTCTACGTTACGGCCACAAGGCCTTCGTCAGGAAAAGAAAGAAAGTGATGGCTAGATAGGAGACATAAGAACTTAAAGAAATATAAAAATAAATAAAAATAATAGTAATAATAATAATAAAAATAAAATCTAGGTACTTCCCTGACAGGTGATACGGTTTTAAGTATAGATGCCACAGGAGATGCCCAATCAATACTTAAAAGATATATACATAAAACAAAGGAAAACATATAAGGTTAGTACTTCAGAAAAGACATTCAACCAAATAGAAATTAAGCAACAAGTACTAACAAATCATTTTAAAAAAACAGATAAAAAAAAACTTACTAACTACTCATATGACAAGGAAAGACAACGAGGTTTAAAAAAAAAAACAACAACTCAAAAAGAACAAATACTTATACAGATTAAAACCAAGTGTAAAGGACAATAGGTATCTATAACACAGCCCTAAAAAAAAAAAAAAAAAAATTTTGGTGCCAAACATTTTACTCTTGATTGTACATAATTGAGGCCTGCTCAAACCAAATATCACATTTACTTGTCTGTAGCAGCTCTAGTTTTTGAGATACAGACATTTTTGTATTTCATTAAATGACATACCAATTCCAACTTTCAGTCAGATTTCAGATTCCCTGCTAGAAGATGAGACAGCAGGGGCATGTGGAACGACAAGTGACAGTGATAGTGATTTCGAAGATGATTTTTCAGACGCTCAACGCTTCGACCAGCTTGAACTAAATGATCTAATCCGAGATCTATATCTCTCCAAGGAATCTTCAGAACTTTTGGCTTCAAGATTGAAAGAAAAAAAATTACTGACTGCTGAAACAAAGGTTACATTTTATCGCAGCAGAGAGCAAGGTTTTATTCCATTCTTTTTATAAAGAAAACAACCTTGTGTTTTGTACTAATGTAGGAGGTCTTGTTAACAAAATGGGTGTAAGTTATACACCAGATGAGTGGCGACTTTTCATTGACAGCTCTAAAAGAAGTTTGAAGGGTGTTCTCTTACACAATGGTAACAAATATGGCTCAATTCCAATTGCTTATTCTACTACAATGAAGGAGGAGTATGCTACAATAAGCAGTTCTGGAAAAAATTGAAGTATTTAGAACATAACTGGATGGTTTGTGTAGATCTTAAAATGATAAACTTCTTGTGTGGCCAGCAAATGGGATTCACCAAATATCCATGCTTTATATGTTTGTGGGATAGCAGGGCAAAAGATATGCACTGGACAAAGAAACAATGGCCATTGAGGGATGAATTTAAAGTTGGAGAAAAAAATATTGGCAAAAAGCCTCTCATTGATCGAAAAAGAGTTCTACTGCCACCATTACATATAAAGCTTGGCTTGATGAAGCAATTTGTTAAGGCACTGAACAAAGATGGCACCTGTTTTGATTACTTATGCAGAAAGTTTCCAGAATTGAGCATAGACAAACTTAAAGCTGGAATTTTTGATGGACCTCAAATTAGAAAGTTAATAAACGATCTAAATTTTATTGATTCCATGAACAAAACAGAGTCCACAGCCTGGTCATCATTTGTTTTAGTTGTGCAAAACTTTCTGGGTAACTTTAAAGCAGACAATTATTCTGAATTAGTTGGAAACATGCTGTCGAGTTTTTGTGAACTTGGATGCAACATGAGCATAAAATTGCACTACCTCCATAACCATTTACATTTATTTCCGGAGAATCTTGGCGACTTTAGTGAGGAGCAAGGTGAAAGATTTCACCAAGATATAAAAACAACGGAAGAGAGATACCAGGGACTTTGGGATGCCCACATGATGGCAGATTACTGTTGGACCCTTAAGCGTGACTGTCCGGGCATATCACATTCCAGGAAGTCCTCGAAAAGATCCTTTTTGCGTGTTGACTAAACAAGTGCTAGTGATAAAGTTTTATTACATTTTTGGTAATATATGCACAGTAATTACATATAATATGAATGCAGACTAAAGTCTAAATGCCACTGATAGCACCTAACTCTAGGATTGTACATAACAATTGCCCTACTAATATGGTCATTCTTAGTTATCTCAAAAACTAGAGCTGATAAAAAAAAATCTGATTACATTTTTGGAATCAGCAACCCAAAATTACACAAGAACAGCTATAAAATTTAAGGCACCAAAATGTGTGTATACCAGTGTAAACAATACAAAAGAGAAAATAAAATGGATAAATACTAATATAAATTAAAATCAGCAACTGCAAAAGACAATAGTTATTTAAATTGAATACAAAATTAGTAAATAAAATGACACTAAATAACCCAATTATAACCAATTTTCAGGTTGAACAGGGTAGACCTAGATGGAACGAGAAGAGGCAATAACGGTCAGCTGTTAAGTGCCCGCTCTCCACCCATCACTTCTTCAAAACAACAACAACAAACATGATGCAAGAAAAGGCAGAACTATCATTAATGCATAGATTGCTGGAGTACCAGCCTTTGCATATGACAACCCCCCCCCCCCCCCGTTTGTGCGAGTGTCATACCCACAAAAGGTGCCGCATTGAGAAGCCCTGTATCATAGCTTCTTTGCGTGTAATCCAAAAGAGTGTAATCTATCTACCTGTATATATTCAAAGAATCTTCCTCACGTACCGTCAGGTTTTCTACCTGTATATATTCAAATAATCTTCCTCACGTAGCGTCAAGTTTTCTACCTGTATATATTCAAATAATCTTCCTCACGTAGCGTCAAGTTTTCTACCTGTAGGCTATATATTCAAATAATCTGCCTCACGTAGCGTCGTTTTCTACCTGTATATACTCAAATAATCTTCCTCACGTAGCGTCAAGTTTTCCCTTATTTCCTCCAAGTCCTGTGTAGCGAAATCTGTGAGATAATCGCTTATTTCAGTAAGATTTTAGTCCTATGCTAAATAGATACACCCGCCCTCAGGTGTCTGACTATTTGCATCTTCAACGCCAGTAGAGCGCTGCCTTTGGTGCAGTGGAAATGCTTAAAAAAATGACCCGCCGTAAAAATCTAACACGCTTTAGTTTCGGTTTCGAATCGTACAATAAACATTTTAACATCTCGCCGATCTGCTGCACGAAACGGCGGAAAAAGTTTGAATTAACGTAATATGTTAACATTAACACTAAAATTTGTAATAATTCGGACATTTCCCAGTAGTAAGAACGAGACGATTGTAATAATTAACGCCAACACTACCAAAGTTTTGGAAAACCCCTCTTCGCTCTGCAAGCGGTCTCTTTAATATATACACGCTGTGGGCAAAGCCAGCAGAGACAAACACACAGACAATTTTCCATTTTCTCCTAGAGGTAAAATTATGACGTCACCCAAACTTGTTGGTTATTTAAATAATGAAGAGAAATGATAGAGACAGGGGGGAAGATGGCCGACTTGTGTAAAAGTTATATTTGACGATTGACAGTGACAAAACTGAAAAATCTAAATCATAATGAAACTGACCATAAAAATCATATAGTAGGATAGCTTAGTGTCCCCTGAGCAAAAATATGTTTTAAAAAATATGGTAGTCCAAGTATTAGCCAAGTTATTGAGAAAATACTTTATGTCTAAGAACGCTTGGACGGACAGACTGTTGTTCTTGCTCGTTACACATAACGTTAGTGGGGACGCAAGTTTCAAAAAAGAGGCATTGTAGTAATTCAAATTCTATTGGTTGGTATAAGAGTATAGGAGTAAAAGGGGGAGATAGAGAAATGTTAACAAAAACTAAACATCTTTTTCTATTGGCATAACTAACGCAGACTGACCAATGGACTACGAGGCACATAGTTTGTTTGGAATTTGTTTTTGTTTTTTTCAAACTAAATTCAAAAAGATTTAGTAGTGCCTGCTTTCATTGGTCGGCTCTAATAGATATTGGCAAAAGGCATAGTGGTCTCGTGGCCATTTGACTAGAAAATGTTATACAAACAACTACGTTGAGAGCAGATGTGATAAATTGTAAAATTAACTACTAAATTCACTATCTGGACGAGGCAGAGCAAAACTGAGGCCATATTCTTTGCCAGTCAACGTTATTTCTAACATATTTCTTTGAATTAGTGGTAAGAATGCTTTATGTATTTACATGCTTGATAAAAACTGCAAAAGTTAGATACTGCTGTGGAAAAGTGAAGGACATGCCGGGAGCAAACATTATTGAGTCCTCACATTGAACTGTATTTGACTGTTGCATATTATTATGATTTTATATTAATAATTTTGTATTGGAAGATGTTAGTAAGCCTCAGTGTTCTATGAACACTCTTCAACATGCCTAGAGCGTTTATACTTTAGAAAAAGAAAAGAAAAATCCTATAAAAGGAGATGTGGTTACTCCACATTATTTGATTGAAGCAAACTATGTAAAAGTACAGTGGCGTATCTGCCATAGGGACCTGAGGTGTGGTCACAGAAAGGTGAGAGTCATAAATTAGGAGCTGATGCACATGAATGCACACGAGGCTGACCCCATACTGTCATGTATACATAGGGATAAGAAGTTGTGAACTGATATGAAAAGGCCAGGGTGTCTTTTTATTACAGGGTTTTATTTCCTGTTACCATCCGGTGACAGGAAACCTGATGAGTGAGTGAAAAGTGAAAAGTCTCCATTTAAAAGTTGCTGTCAGCTGATAGCCTGAAGGAGCTTGTGTGTGGGTGCTGTTCTATTATATCTGCAAAGACATCCTGACTTATTATCGTCATACCAAGAATCCCAGGTGACACGTTAACAGCTGGGACATCTGACACTTCATCCTAATAAATTGGTTCTTATCAAAATAAAACTGAATTATATGGGGCATGAAGAAAACAACAGCTCCTCATAACCAATGACTTTCACTAGCAACTATTAAAGTTTTAGTCTGTGAATACACGTACAGGAACTCTATATAATAACATTACATTCATAAGACCAAGAGTCCATATTTTTTAGTTAAAGCATTATATGTAAACATATTTCCTCATTTTCAAAGACCTGTCCAAAAGAGATGGCGGGACAGGCAGATTAAATTGTGCAAAGAAAAAACATTCAAATTTTAAAAGAAAACTTTAACCACAGTCTTATTTATTTTCTTATAGTGAGTTAAAGTGTATTGTGTTGATGTACCATCTTTTTCATTTCACCCCTAGACACTAGAGACATCATACACCAGCCACTAGAATCAGAATACGGACTGTGTGAGATCTAGGGAGGTAGCGTTAGGTTCCCTGATAATATATCATCATCATCATCATTCTTTTATAGTCAGGGACCTACATGTGCTTGACCTCACACAGTTGACACAGACATAACTATCTTTCTTGTTCGGTATAACATCTTAACCTCCCCAGCAAATTTACCTTTGCTACATACTGCACGCTCTTCTTATTGCACTTTCACATTTCTACTATCTCAGTTCCCCCTCTACCTTGTCGTGGAATATTCTAATCCACATATATAAATTATCAAGTAAATATAAAGCCTAATAAATACATATAATAAATAAAGGAAGAAGAATGGTAAAGAACAGTGCTGTCACAATGACAGTACTCGAAATCCCCCTTGTTTTCTACTTCGTCGGCAAATGGTAACGCTTTCACGTTGATAGTAAAAGCCTACTGTATTATTACCCGCGTTCTTCAATGAAACGTGTGCTGTATTTCTTGCAAAAACATTGAGATACCAAGCTGAACAATGACCTAATTTTAATATTTCATTCATTCCATTTTATACACGGCGTAACTAAAGACAGATGGACTAAAGGATAGAGAGAAGGGAGAGGCATAAAGCCGAACACGTGCAACACAAAACACGCGTCGCGCGATACACAAGTACTACTATCACGCGTGTAAGGCCACATGCACTAACTTTTTCGGACGGACAGTGATAAATTCACTACCCTTCCCAGAGTTAGGTTTTAAAACCTGAAAAACGCTTATTGGGGAAACCTGACATTCTACTGTTTTATGTCCGAAATCCTGACATTAGTCTGACAGTACAGCAGGACAGGTGGCGGTTCTCACATAAAAAATAAAATAAAAAAAAAAACAACTACACGACTATCCTAGAAATTGCATATTTTGAACGCAGCCACTTAGCTCTTTTAAATTGGTATATTTTTGGGGTTTCCTTAGTGGCTTGCTGACAAAGAATATGTAAAACGTTACGCAAATAGTCCTAGGAAAATTAACCAAGTTATATAGCCAAAATCGTAAAATGATTAGGTGCTCGTCAGCCCCCAACACCCCAAAATACAGAATCGCTCAGTGGTAGATTTTTTATTTTTTACGTTTTTTACTAAACAAACCGTATTTGTACGGGAAATAAGGGCCTACAATGTTAAAACACTTCCCAAACTTGGATTGAGCTGCAAACAAATATAGAAGCTAAACCACGATTTTGTCGGGCTATAAATTCT